>JACXGJ010017283.1:0-11345 GCA_016801105.1 Esox niger
CCACCTATTGGCCAGGGCTCTGGGTACACGAGGCGGAGGCACTCTGAATGCAGTCGCATGCCGGTTCTAAAGCACAAGGAGAGCGCCACCTATTGGCCAGGGCTCTGGGTACACGAGGTGTAGGCATTCTGAATGCAGTCGCATGCCGGTTCTAAAGCACAAGGAGAGCGCCACCTATTGGCCAGGGCTCTGGGTACACGAGGCGGAGGCACTCTGAATGCAGTCGCATGCCGGTTCTAAAGCACAAGGAGAGCGCCACCTATTGGCCAGGGCTCTGGGTACACGAGGCGGAGCAGGGACGAGGAGCTGTGTGGACTTCCCCTAGTCTTCCCACAGCACTGCTCTTCTGGACAAAACCCAGCAACCCCAGGGTCAGGAAAACACACCAAGTACAGGGGTCGGTGGCAGGGCATCTAAACCTGAGCAGACAGTTTGACGTGATGAAGATATAGTGAAGTGGTGCAGTTCAGGGAGGAAGAGAATTAAGGCAGAGACAGTCGGCACCTTGTTGTTTAACCTCTGGTAAGATGGAGGACGGAAAAGAGACAGTCCATAAGAGTAAACGAGAAAGAACAAATTGAAACACGGGGAGCTTGTAGCATCAACAACATGAACGAAGGTTTTAGAGATGGAGGAGGGTCTATTCCGTGTGTGTGTGTGATTTGTGTGTGTGTATGATTTGTGTGTGTGTGTGATTTGTGTGTGTGTGTGTGTGATTTGTGTGTGTGTGTGATTTGTGTGTGATTTGTGTGTGTGTGTGTGCTTTGTGTGCTTTGTGTGCTGGCACCCAGGCCTCCCTCCCCAAACCAGCGCAGAGCGGAAGAAGGCGAGGTAGGAGGGACGTGTAAAACAGAGTTTATCTGAGGACAACGGCCGGAGGCTGCCTCTGGTAGCAGCGCATGGAGGAAACAGCATACAGTGACAACACAGACAAACTGGGGAGAGGAGCGGAGAGAGAGTCACAGAAAGAGGGAGAGAAGGAAGGTAACAGAAAGGGGGAGGAAGGGGGGGACAAGGAGAAAAGGGGACTGCTGGGGGATGGAGTGGGGGACGGAAAATGTTGGGGAAGTTAGGAGAGCAGGAAGTGTCTTTCTGCTTTCCCTGCTCCGTCATAGTTGGCCTTATGTTGGGGCCATTTCCTTGATGGTGTGACAAAAAACACGTCTTTACTTCTTGTTTCTCATTTCAATGCCACGAGCGCCCGCAGGAGCTAATCAAAACCAAACTGGGTCATCAAAATAAAATCAGAGCAGTGTCAGGGAGAGGAAGAAAGGAAAACTAGTAGAACCAGATTAAATGTAATAAAGAGAGTGAGAAAGAGAGAGAGAGAGAGAGAGAGAGAGAGAATATGGGATAACCAGAAAGAAAGAAAGAGAGAAAGAATGTGACTGAGAAGGAGACATAGTTAGGGCCCATTTAAACGATGATATATTTTCCAAAAGACATCAAAGCCGCTAAATTATTTTGTTGTATCAACTTGCAGACATTGCTAGCTCTGGACCTCACCTTCCGAGGTAGCACGCGCTACCCTTTCCAACTACTGTTGTCTCCCTAGAGGTTTTAAAAAGAGGGAAAGTTTTCTGAAGAACAAGTCAGTTTGGCAGGAGCTACTCGCCTTGAGCAAGATATCAATAACTGATTCCAAAAATAAAAGCTTTAAATGAAGTGAAAGTGAATGGGATACATTAATGGTGAAATGCACAACAACCAATATCACATTTTGGCACTAGGTTTTACGGGAATTATGATGTGTCGAATATTTCAGACACTGGTCCTTCATCACAGGGTTTTCCAGACAATTTTCGAACAACTTTCATGGTTAACAGAAGGAGGCCAACGAGAAGGTAACTGTTCGCGTGTAAAATGAGAGCTTCCACAGCACACGGATTGAATATATTTGCAGTCAACATATTTAGGAAAAATAAAAATGGGCAATTTTCAGAACAGGAAATGTATGTGGTCATACAATAATTGATTTTGAATGTGAGTGGTGTAAAAATAAAATACACAAATATTTCACTATATCATTTGTAATATAGTAGTTCTGGCCATGGGCATTTCCATCAGTGGATTATAGCCTAATAACCTACCGATTCATGAGTAATAAGGTCTTCATTATACCTACCCAACCAAAATGGACATAATTATGCTTTGAGAGAAATGTCAGTTTGAAAGGTGCTGCTTGCACTTTGATTAAGAAAACAATAATTCTATGTTCACTTAGAAGTGCCTATGTGTTTGGTTACTAAATCTCAAAGATAAATATCACAACTTTAACCTAGTTCAGTTATCAAGGGTGATTAAGATGGAGGAAGAGTAGGTAATTAGCCCACTTATTCGGCTTTGTGTAGCCAAATAACCTGTATTTTCTATAGGCAACTTAATTGAGCCTATAAAATACATCTGGATATTTAAAAGTGACAGGGCTGGTCAAACTGTGTGGACATGTCCCCTTGTACTCCAGCCCTCAGCCCTTTCTTGTCTGGCTGTGCATTGCAATGTAAACTGAGATGCTACAGAAAACAGAATGTATCTCTGGTTTTACTCTCTTTGTGGTGTGAAAGGCCCCTTCACTGATAGATTGTATAGATAGATGTATAAAGGGAAGACTCACTGGCTGCCTTGATGAAGCTCCTCTGGTACTGATAAGTCATAAGAGGGGCGGGCAGCATTCTGAGGAAAGACAAGACAGACAGACCAATGAGCAGAGCTGATCTTCTTCAAGGCTGATCTTCCTCTCCAATAAGCAGGCTGTTCTTTGGTGTGGGTCCTCCCAGTCCTAGCCTTTCCTTTCCTCCATACACCAGCTTTCTGCTCTGCATGGACGACTTCTTCCTTTCCTCTGGCTCTTCTCCAGGTCCACTTCTCTTCTCGCACTTTTCCACTCTGTCCTTTCTTCATTATCTGTTTGTGCCGGCCTGTAGGAAAACCTCTCCCCCTCACCTCTCCGGTCCATCTCATTTCCTCTCTGCTTTCTTCCTCTGGATCTGCTTTCCGCGGATCATTCAGGTGAATGAGCACAAAAAGCTCTGTAGAACCACCTCTTTACATTACCGCATCTAGTTACTTTACCACCTCTAGTTACTTAACTGCCTCTAGTTACTTAACCGCCTCTAGTTTACTGCACTACCTCTATTAACGTCCCAGCTCAACCAACCTGTTGTCAGGGGTAAACATAAGATCTACCTATATGTGTTACAGCTGAATTTTTATAATTTGTCACAATACATAAGGATATATTACATAGTGCTACAAAAACATGTAATGTTATACATTTGTTAAAACTTACCATGTGCTACAAATGCAACTAAAACCTATCATACTGTAAGAACATATGTTAAATATGTTAAAAATTACACTTAAGGTTAGGGTTAAGGCTAGCCATCCCAGCACTCGGGTTGTGGTAAAGTTCAGGCTTGTGGGTCGGTTCGAAGGCTGAAACTTGCAGTCAGTGGAGTCCCACACATCAACCACGACTGTAAACACACATAACACTGCCCCTAGTGGCCAGCCTAAACCTCAAACAACGTAACGTAAACTACCTGAACATAACCTCCCGGACCAGCAGGCCCGTACTGGACCACCACATGCTCTCAGGCCGGCGTCACAGCAGTTGTAGAGAACACAGAGCAGTGCCCAGAGATCCTGCCGAACTTGGACCCGGCCAACAGATACACAGTACTGTACCTGAGGTAGTACTTGATTGCACTGGTGATGGTCTTGATTTCCCATTCTGTACTGTCCAGCTCCACGTCGGCACAGGTTTTGGGATCTGTCAGATGGAGAGGACGGACGTCATCATCTGACATTCCAGGAACTTGGCTGGATTAATGTTTGTGACAGAGACCAGGAATGATTGAGGTAAACAAGCACAACCCTCAGAACATGGCTTCTCGCTAGGTTAATGCCTTGGTTGTAATGGTTTTCCCGTCTACTTATCCCCTGTATTTGTGTTTCTTGGTCCTTGGGGGCTCAGGCCTGGTTTCTATATAAGCTTTTTGTGACAATTACTTAAGATTTATTTTTGAAAAAAAATAATTTTATTGAATATTAGACTTTATCTCATCCAATAAGCTATCAGTTTTATGATGTCCTCGTCCCATGTCTCTCCAGTTCAGAGACCTCTCTCTCCAGTTGCATGTCTAAAGTCAATGAAATACGTCTACATTATTTAGGCAGTTGCATGAATTCCACATTCCCCATAGCGAGTCATGAAGTATAAATGTGAAGGTTTTCTGCTGTCTTGCTGTAACTGTACCGAAGTTCAGGGATTCCGGGTATAAGATCCAAAAAGGTTTGCATACCTGACCAAACTACTGCATTAATATTACAGGCCTATTTCGCCAACACAGTTAAATCCTAGTCCTGGGCTAACAAATCAAACGCAGAATCTACATCGGGCTTGATTTTTTAGTTCATGACTAGTCTTGTTCTCTGTCTGAGAAACCGTTTCCAAATGTGTTCAATTAAATACGGCCCAAAATAAATACGTGCTTGGATTTCTTTATTCATCAGGGACTAAAAACCAGTCTCTTTGTAAAGCTCCCACGCACACGCGCACACGCACACGCGCACGGCACCAATGTGTCTTTGTCTTACCCATGGCAAGACCCAGTAGTTTCTGCACTCTGGAGCTGACCCCAACAATCCGGTACAGACCCTGCTCATCGATGCCTGTGAAAAGAGCAGGACAGAGGTCGGACGCTACAGGACCTCTATGAGTCAAAGTGACTGACTTCCGTTTCAGAGAGATCTACTGCGAGGGGCGCAGTCACGTTTCAGTCCGTTACCTCGGGTCTCCACAGCATATATGAACTTCTTCACAACGTTGAAGCCAACCACATCCAGCTGGGCCGCTGTGTGGCGGTGAGGGACGCAGAGGAAGAGGACCGAGGAGGTGAACCACAAACAGAGTGAGGAGTGGAGAAGGAGAGCGACAGAGGGAGGAAACAGAAAGGGAGAGGTCGAAACCCGGGGTAGAGACGAAAAGGAGTCCCGTCAATGAACAGCGAGCATATTCACTCTGACAGACGGTAAAGCAAATGAATGGAGATGTGTCACTTACTGCCTTCACTCTGGCTGTCCCTGTTTAAGTTATAGACCTGGAAGGAACAGAGACACCCCGTTACCACGGTGATGTCGCTTAGTCACAACAACAAACCCGTGTCCGTGTACTAAACACCGACTGAACGCGCATGGCTCCATGAACACCCCGCCGTGACAGAGCCCTTGGAGGCGCGATGGAGTCCTCCCCATGGAGTCCTCCTGAGGGACTTTCGTGGAGGGATAGTATTGACAATTTGAATGGCCTGTGATCACTGCAACCTTGAAAATAAAACCCTCTGAACAGTAATGTGCCTCTGAACACTTATTTCCCCCCAGTGTTTTTATCCACAACATCGAAACAAGCTTTCGGCCACGACAGTAATTCACACTGCCTGGTTTATTGACGTCGGAGTCTTCCAGGAGGACGTATGGGGAGGGGGGGGGGCCAACCGGCTCCGTCCGGATCCCTGTGGAGGGCTGTGATCACATGCAGACGCACGAACAGGGGGAAGGCGTAACCATGACAACGCACCGGTTCTCTTCCGTCCATGGCCTCCATCCACAGCCTGCGATCTTCCTCCGACAGAGCCTGCATGGTGATCACACCCGGCCTGCAACGCACACACGCACACGCACGCGCACACACACGCACACGCACACACGCACACACACACACACACACACACACACACACACACTTTTGTTGCGGCAGAACAGAACTGGTACACTTAACTGAACACTGTGCTGTCCACCTTTCAACACAGCTTCAGATCCCCCCCAACACACCACTGCTGACTCAACACTGAGTCCCTCTGCAACCTGCCTGACCCCCAGACAGCGTCGGAGTGTGTCAACAACTACAAATATCCCACTCACATTCGATACCCACATCGCCCACCTCCGGTCTCAAGACAAGGCCAGAATAGTTTTGTTGTTTCAGAATAAGGCGTCCTTCACACCTACTGCCAAGCGTACTAACCGCGTTTGACCAGTAGAATGTTAAAATGGCCACCCCGACAGTCCTCAACTATGGCAGTGTCGTCTTCAGGACTTATGGAGGAGCTCGAAAAAGTACCTTAAGTGAGATGTAATGCACCACGCTCCCATTCGCTCTCAACACGCATCAGTGTGACCTTTTAACCTGGGTTAACTGGGCCTCCCTAAACACTCGACGTCAGACACATTGGTACCAACTAATTTAGGAGTTATTTTATGTGAATGCCCTCCACACCCGCTAGCTACACTAACAATAACCCCCAGAGGTTATAACACTCTGGTCAGAGTCTATTCTGTTTTGGATTGAAACTCGTGTATTTATATCTATTCTTTGTCGTTCATTATGCATGTTGTTCTGAGTAAGTCCTTCGGCAAGGTCTCCCTCAGAAATGAGAATTGGTTCTGAGGTGATGTACCTGGTTAAATGAAAACCACATAAAATGAACAAGAAACATTTAGATTGGATACGTTTCCAGCCACACAAGCTGAGTTTCAGCCAGTTGTCTTCAGACGTCACACAAATAGCTGACTAGAGTCGACCTGTGTGAAATTAGTGCAACATGATGTTAGAATAAATACACCTTCTTCTGGAGAGTCCCAGAGTATAGCAGAGAGGTTTTCTAAACATCCACACCACAAAAAAAGTCTGAGAGAAAGTTGCAGGCCACAGAAGCAATATCCCAAATTTTGAACATCCCCAGGGATAGAAAATATTGCACAACTATGACATAAGCGGGCTATCCAGACCACAACCAAGCGAAAAAGTGACAACTGAGTTTTACGTACTACTATTTCTTTGTCAACTAAACTAGGCAGGGAGAAAAACTCAATGATAAACAATTTGGACAGCAATGCTTCTCCAGACTCTAGCATGCAGGCTCCCTGCAGACCCGGTCACACGCAGGTCTTGGGGGGTCCTGCCGTACATAGTTTATTTGACTCAGACACTGACAGAAACACATGTCATTCACAGAGGAAGCACTCAAGCGTGTGCAACAGCGCCCCCTCTGTCTTAGCAGAGACACAGCCCAGACACTGTCAGATACTGGAATGTTCTTGGAAGAAAGTGCCAAATGCAAAAATTCTGTAGACCATATTAATGTTTTTATACATGTATTAGGTGTTTTATGCTTCAGTTATAAAGACTGTAGGGGAAAACACATGGTGCTAAGAAACGTGAGGGCCAGATTCCACCTCATGCTCTATCAGCTCACGTGTAGCGGAGACAACGGCACACACTGTTGGGCCACCCTCGGCCCGGGCACAGACCCTCGGACGGGCACAGACCCTCGGCCGGGCACAGACCCTCGGCCGGGCACAGACCTTCGGCCGGGCACAGACCCTCGGCCGGGCACAGACCCTCCGACGGGCACAGACCCTCGGCCGGGCACAGTCCCTCGGCCGGGCACAGTCCCTCCGCCGGGCACAGAACCTCGGCCGGGCACAGAACCTCGGCCGGGCACAGACCCTCGGCCGGGCACAGACCTTCGGCCGGGCACAGACCCTCGGACGGGCACAGACCCTCGGCCGGGCACAGACCCTCGGCCGGGCACAGTCCCTCCGCCGGGCACAGACCCTCGGCCGGGCACAGTCCCTCCGCCGGGCACAGACCCTCGGCCGGGCACAGACCTTCGGCCGGGGTGTTGGGCCACCTTCGGCCGGGTATTCAAACTGTATTAAAAGGTCATATTTTGGTTACTATATCGGTAACCACAAGATACAACACATACATCATGTCAACGACAGGAAGGAAGCAACTGCCCTGAGTTTGTCGACCTGCGGGCCCCACATCTACCATACTGACACACACAGAGGCCTGCACCAGGCTACCTCCGTCAGTCATTCATCAAGCCGCGCGCGCACACCAAACACGCGCACACCAGAATACACACTAAAACTCCCAATCTCTGGGACGCCTTCGCGTGCTAATAAAGAACGTCCATGCTGCTAGAAAAGGCTGAGGGAACGACACTGCACCCGGCAAACGCACACAGAAGCACACACAACGTGACCCGAAATGGCCCTAAAATGTATGCTCATAAGATGGCCCTGTGATGTCCTTGCGTGCCAAAGCATGCTGATGCCAGCGTTGGCTTCTGTGTTGCTAAAACGGGACGTTGCTCAAGCACCTTGTGTTGCATCCAGTACACAGAGGCACTGTAAAGGACCCATGTGCACCAAAATAAAGAGGTTCATTGGAGCACATTCAATTTGGAGTCAAATGAAAGCTTTTATGTCAAAACAGATGTATACTATATTTTTTTTAATGCATTTCTACAGTTTTTAAAACAACTAACCAATGAATAATAATGAATTCATGAAGACATTTTCACTCGTTATTACATTGATCACCGGTAAGTCATGAACTCCCTTTACCTGGTCCTTAATAAGAAACGTCTTTAATCTTTGGGGAACACAGCTAGAGTAGTTTTATTTTGTACTTTTGAACACCACTGGTGCTGTACTATAGTCTACTGTACTATACTATACCTAACCTTACTCTACTGTACTGTAATATACAGGTTTATTCTACTGTACTATACTACACCTAATCTTACTCTACTGTACTGTAATATACAGGTCTATTCTACTGTACTGGACTGTAATATACAGGTCAATTCTACTGTATTAAACTGAACTGTAATATACAGGTCTAGTCTATGCTACTGTACTGAACTGTAATATACAGGTCTATTCTACTTTACTGAATTGTAATATACAGGTCTATTCTACTTTACTGAATTGTAATATACTGGTCTATTCTACTCTACTGTACTGGATTGTAATATACAGGTCTATTCTACTCTGCTGTACTGAACTGCTCTCTGGTGTGGTACGCTGTGATGTCGAAACTTATCAAACATTAGGAGAATTACATTTATATCATTATTATGCATTTGTGTCGAATCCCCCTAAAAGCCATGCACACACATACACATGCACACACATGAGCACGCATGCACACACAAGCACACACACACGGACACGCACACAACCAATAACACTCTCACTAACACGCACACTCAAGTCGTCGTGGTTTCATCGCGTGCCACAAGCATGTTGATGCCGGCTTTTACTTTTATGAGACTAAAAAAGGGCCAAGCCTTACAACAACACACACTGCCTCTGTAGAGGGCACACACGCAGGGCGCAGGACGCACAACCCCCATAAATAACTGACGAGGGACTGGCGAAGGAACGGTCTGATCCAAGTGGAGAGCGGTAACTGACTAGCACAATAGCATGGGCGTCAGAGTTTCAACCGGCGTATCGACAGGCAGTGAGACGACACTGCCAGGAACAGGGTTGGAGAGATGGCAGGCATTTCACTTAGTATTCCTCCTCTGACTTCCACCACCAATTCCCAAACCCAGACCGTTAGTTCTAGCGTCTGTCTCCGGGCAGCTTGTATACAGGACTGACACGGCTTACCACCGAACAATGCTTCCACTTCAAACCGCTATCCATCTTCATCCACAACTAATGTGACGTTAAAGAGACAAGCCGAGGCAATTTGCTGTGTACTGGGATTTTGCGCTTGCCAATCCCCATTAAGATCCTCTGTGCTGAGCTCCAACCAGAGTCCCTCTGCCACGGCCCCAGCTCCAGCAAGACTCATGAGCAGCACCTTGTGGTTGCAACGGGTATAACAGGCTGCTTGCCAGCAGCAAGGACTCACCTGTCAATGGCCTCCACATCAAAACAGAACCTCTTCTCTATGGAGTCTGTCTTCCGCCTTGTGCAGGACTTCAGGGTGAAGCTCTCCTCCTCCCCCTGAAAGACAAACTCTATGAACACACACTTCATGGCATTTTAGCTGGTAACTTGACAGGCTTTACTCTACACTACGATCCGGACTTATCGACTAAATGGCGATAGGGAACGACAGATGGAAAGCTCAGATGTATGTTTCCAGTGAAACCGTTCCCCCCCCTGGCATTCCCTCACCCCTGGCATTTCCTCCCCCTGGCATTTCCGCCCCCTGGCATTCCCTCTCCTCACTCCCACCTCCTTCAAAAGGAGTGCATCAGCAACTGAAGTGTCACTGCCGTTTGCCTGCAGGAGGCTAAGTGGCAGTGCAGCCATCCTGAGGGAAGGAGCATCGAGCCACGTTTGATGCGTTCTGAATGACATCTCCTCTCATCCCCTCCGTTCCTCTCATGCCCTTTCTCCTCCTCTCCTCTCATCCCCTTCGTTCCTCTCATGCCCTTTCTACTCTCATCCCATCCACTCTTCCACATTACTCTTTAGTCCGTTTGAGCGGATGGGAGCAGCACAGAGGTGAGAAGAGAGGTCATCCTCCCTGGCTGGCAGTTTGATCACTAAGGTGTCAGGGAACCAAAGAATCGCCGCTTCAGATGCCTGTTTCAACAACACTGAAGCTGTGGTTGGTCCAATCTCAGCCAGATCACACGGGGTTTCTGCCTTAATGCATGGATGGGAGGCTGATACCTACAGTTCAGGGTTGGGGTTGATTCCAAATTCATTTTTAGATGAAATTCTCTGTAGTCAATAAACACCTGGCATGAATCTACTTTACAACATGTATTTAAACTCTGAAGCTGACGGGTCAGAGTGGTATAAGCAGTGTTTTGGCTCCCTCCAGAGCATGCCGGCATCATACCAACCTGGAGAATGGTGACATCAAGGCTTAGAAAAGGAGAGATTGGTCCAGGGCACTAAGAGAGATGTTTTACACTAGACCATTTTTCTCACTAATTTGGTGAAATCCATTTATGATTAAGGCGCTGCTTCATAGCCGCAACTCCCAGCAAAATGAAATCGCTTTAGTGGGGGGAGCTATGCAAAACGCCTCATGCTTAAACAAATTTTAGACTCATAAAAATGTTGTACTTCCATTTTAAGAGGAACAACTGGAGTCTGGCAAAAGTTGTTATGTTGAAAGGTGATAGAATTTATATTCAGGAAACTGGTCTAAAGGAGAAATTGCATTAAACTAATTGTAGTGCAAAAATTATTTGAATGAGGAATTGAAAGTTTGTAATTGACTCTGACCTGCTTCTTTATAAAAACATTATAATTAATAACTATAATGAGTTAAATTGGAATTTACCCCAAAGTGATTGTCTATGTGTGAGGGAGAGACGCTTGGTCAGTTTGGCTCTGTTCACAAAGAGGAGAGGTGGTTTGGGTGTATGACAGTCAGAGGGGAGATGGAGAGGTGGTTTGGGTGTATGACAGTCAGAGGGGAGATGGAGAGGTGGTTTGGGTGTATGACAGTCAGAGGGGAGATGGAGAGGTGGTTTGGGTGTATGACAGTCAGAGGGGAGATGGAGAGGGGG
>JACXGJ010017284.1:0-11472 GCA_016801105.1 Esox niger
TAAACAAGCCATTTTGCTAGCACGTTGATAGCATAAATGTACACAAATGCATCCGTAAATTAACAGGCCAAATGTAACATTGTTAATACCGATATATTTACGACAATAGTTCAGTGTAGTACTTTATACAATATTTCATATGATTGAAAACAAAACTAGCAAGCGATTGTAATTCGGCTCTCGGGCTTTCCCATTTAGATCATAGCGTTTTTAAGCGATTTCCACTCACATAATATCCTGTTCCTCATTATCATTTGACAAAACAACCATCTTACGCCAGCAAAACAACCAGATAGTTTCGGGGGGTTATTACAAAAACGAAAGGTCTCTGGTACGATAAACTAATACGTTCAGCTAGCACTCGCTAGCCGGCCACTGAGACAGTTCTATTGTTAAACCTACGGCGGTCACGTCATCTGGTGATAGTTAGAGGAGTGACGGTCTTAAAACAAAGCAGCGGTGGATTGTCCCTAGACGTAGACTATATCTATTTTACATAAAATATATTTGTGAATTTTCAAAGTAGTTTTAATTTTTGGATGCAGATTAAGCATTTTCAACAAAATCAAATAATGTTCCATGTAAAAATTCGGTATACTTCACTTTTGACTTTGCCCGTCTGCTAGAACAGGGAACAGGGCCTAATTGATGTAAATTGATGTAGTTAGGTTATAACCAGAAGTAGAATGCTGAATCAAGTGAGCTACATAGACATTTCGACTCCACAATTTAGTCCCCTTTTCATTTTGAAAACCGTGAGTCAGGTGTCCGGTTGTAACCCCACAGAGAAGACGGCTGTGTCAAGTAAGTATGCATACGTTGGAATAAGTAGGATTCTGTTTTCACATATGATGTGTTCCCCTTCGATCGTTAATGTTGGTGCAAGATTTCTCACATGGGGTAAAATGCTTATGTCAGTAATCCAAGTTTTCAACTTGGAATGTCCTTTCAAAACGATGTTCACAGATCTATCACAGGGGTCCAGAGGTCATGACAGTTAGCAGAAAACAATATACTATAAATGTATCCCGATTGAAAAGTTTATTATATATTTATTTTGTATATATCCGGTTGTATGTACACATAAATAACCATACACATTTTTAAGAATGAATGTTCAAGCATAATACCATCATACGACCATACATTCAGTTGTATAGATATATTCTACACACTCCTATCAGCAATAATATCTCCAATACTATCGAGTGCAGTACAGTACAGCAGAAAACTGCTTTGGGTATAAAGCTAAATATTTTTGCTCCAAGTTACATACAGTATTTGGTGAATGGAAGTAAAAACAGAACCAAAACAATATACAAAAATAGCAGTTGACCTTCTCAAGGCAGTGTTTCCAGTCTGGTACATAGTCTGGTAACTTTACTCAACATTCTGCCAGCATAAATATACCATGGTTTGAGTGTAAGACAAAATATAAGAGACTAGACAACTGAGTATTGTTTAGTCCCCGGGCAAAACATGAGAACAACGTGGAAAGATTCAATTTTGGTGATTGTGTTGTCCAATCATATTCAGCAATAATGTAACAATCGTTGGTCATGTTGCGTGCAGCGTTTCAGTTAAAGGGCTTCAGGCAGAACACAAATGCTAAGATGCTGAACCATGGTTTGACCCCTGAGAGCAGTATGCCTTAGTTGTTCACTTGCAACACACTTAACATTCTCAGAGAATAACAATACTTCAACAGTGGCATATTGAAATGCCAAACAAAAAGCAATTAACGTGTGACAGACCTGACCCTTAAAGGGCCCATAAGTAATTAGACATAAATAAAACTGGAGGTATTGGGTCACTACGGTATAGCTGTGAGGGAGGATGAACAAGGCACAAAACCTAGACTTTAGAGTAACCACCTGTGGCTAGTTTCCCCTAGTCTGTCCATCTGTGCCCCTACAATGTCACACGTTGCTGTGTTGTGTATTTCCACCCACTAGGAACAGACGCGTCGGATCCTTATTGGGTGAGGTGTCCCGTGATCCCTTGGATATTTTGGATCCAGATTCCCTGTTCAACCTCCTACTACTGCCCGACGCTCCTTTTCCCGTCTCGCCGTTACTCGACTCCACTCTGCTTTCTCCGCGACTCGATCCTCTGCTCGACTGGGGCTTCTGCCTTGGCCGTTGTTTCTCTTCCTTTTGCTGTGACATGCTTGTCATCGCCATGCCACTGTCCATGACTCCATTTGGTTTTGTCCTTTTTGGTTTGCTGTCTGAGGACTGGCCAGACTGAGGAGACACAGTTGTTTGGGCTGGTGGTGTCTCACCATTGATTGTTACTTCTCTCAGATGGTCATCGTCGCCCTGGTCCTTGGCAAAGTTCACAAACACCTGCAAGGGACAGAGTGGCTAAGATTGACAAACACTTGCAGGGTACAAAAGGGGTAATATTGACAAACACCTGCAGGGTACAGAACGGGTAATGTTCACAAACACATGAAGGTGATTGAGAGGGCAATGTCGACGAACTTCTGCAGGGGACAGAGTGGCTAAGGTTTACAAACACTTGCCGGGGACAAAAGGGGTAATGTTGATGAACACCTGCAAGGGACAAAGGGGCTAATGTTGACATCTGTAGGGGACAAAAGGGCTAATGTTGACATTCAGCTGCCTGGAACCGAGGGATAATGTTGACAAACACCTGCAGTTAATCACATCACAAGAGTCTTTACTAGACCCTGTGCTAAATCACCTCACATTAGGAGTCTTTACTTGTCTCGTGCTAAATCACATCACGTTAGGAGTCTTTACATGTCTCGTGCTTAATCACATCACGTTAGGAGTCTTTACTAGTCCCTGTGACCACTCTCTCTGACCTACTAATCAAGCCCCTACCTGGTCCAGGGTGGTCTGTGACACAGAGTAGTCGGTGATGCCCAGCTCCTCATGGTTGTTGGACAGCACATCGAAGACCCGTGCCAGAGAGCAGGCACCAGTGGGCAGCTGGTACTGCAGAACGTTCTGGTGCCTCTCCATCAGTTCAATGCCGGGGAAGGAGCTCTTGATAAAGGAGTCTACCGGGCATGGGTCTTCAGGAGGTTTGGGTGGATTGGACTCTGCCAGACGCAGGACGATGGTGTAGCCGTCCCCGAACCTGAGGAATAAATGAGGAACCAGGAAAAAGGATGGTTGTTTAAAAACTACCTCAGTGTCAGAACTCAAGCTGTTGTCACAGATGGGTGTGAATCCTCATTCACTGCTCTTTGACTTTCGACTTAAAAAAAAATTCTTATTGATTTTTGTTTGGTTTTAACTGCAAAAAAGGAAGTACAAGTGTTTTTCCTGAGCTAGAAACATAGGCTTGAATCTTTTTAAAATTACAAACCTAGACAACTTGGTTTTAGAACGTGTACCCTCGTACAAACACCTTGGAATTTGATTGGACGATAAACTCTCATTTAACACCCATTTCGCCGAGTTGGTAACAAATAAGAATTGTTTTTTTCTGTCAAAATAAATCTTGTCTGCCATCTCGAGAAGGGAATTTTTTTTCAGGTTTTCAGTCTACCATGCATTGCTGTATTTGCAAGTTGTTGCAGTTTTTGTTTGGGATTCGTTGACATCCAGAAGTGCCAGGCACTGGTTAGGGTTTGTTCATGAAGCTGTCCCGCACAAACTTCCAGTCTATCTCACAGTGAAAATTAGATTACCAGACTCCGTCACAGGTTTGTCTTGTACCGGAGGTCTTTGTGCTAGGTAAAACTTATTTGACCTACCACACCCCCCTGGCTTGGAACTCAATTCAGATTTGATTTGAGGTTGAAGACCACTGTAATCCATTTCACATTTTAAATAGTTGTTGGGTGAACAATTTACAGTGAATTGTGTTTGCTATTCTGAATGTGTATTTTTACCTGTTTTAAATCTGTTATTTACTATGTTTTATTGCAACGTTTTTTAATACAGGGCACAACTGAAAATAAAATAAATACAAGTCGCACTAATACATTATTATTAGTGAAATCAGCAACAAATGTTTACCTGTTTTTAATGTGCTGAACAGAGCCCAGACACTGGAACCTGCCGTTCACCATGATGGCCATTCGGGTACAGAGAGCTTCACATTCCTCCATACTGTTCACACACACAGCGGAAAGTGGCCGGGTCAGTAGCAACACAAAAATAGTCTTAGGTCATTTTATTGGACTGTTGACAACAATTCCATTTAACCAGGTAAGGCAATGATTCATCACATTGTCTGCAATAGAAAAAATCCATCCCAGATGCAGGGTTGGGATCAGCTCCATTTCAATTCCAGTTAATTCAGGGAAGTACACTGAAATGTGAATTCTAATTCCAAGGAAAAATATAAGATTTGAATTTGGTCAAAATGTAACATTTTGAATTGCCTCGAGTTGTAATGCAATTGTCCAGGGATGCCGATCGTTTTTCTGTAGGATCGGCCGATCAAAGGCCGATAGCGGTACCTTTTTGTTAATTTTTATGAACCAAATTCATCTATCTGTTTTAATAATCTATGAGCTGGGATTTTTTAGATGGACCATCATGAGTAGTCGGCCCCCTACCTGTGGGATGTGAGAACAACAGCCCGTCCATCTTTGATAACCGTCAGGATACAGTTCCACAGAAATCTCTTGGCCTTGGGGTCCATGCCAGTGGTGGGCTCATCCTGTGAAGGCACGCGTTAAGGTGAGCGCTAAGAACAGGCCCGTACCAAACGTTACATCACAAACCCGCTACACTCCTCACACAAATACCAGAAATATAACTGGCGGCGCTCCGATTAGAGAGATGGCGGTGGAGAGTTTGCGTTTGTTGCCTCCACTGTAGCCGCCGGCCTCTCGATCGGCGTACTGGGTCAGCCCGAGCGTCCTCACTCCCCAGCCAGCCACCTGACAGACACACGAAGCCAATGACTTTACTGACGTCTAATTCACTTAGCGTGTGGTTAGGTCGCGTGTGCGCGTGGCTGCGTGTTCTTTATGTGCACGGGTGGTTGTGCACCTTGGACACGGATTCCTCTGGCACGCCTCGGAGCCTGGCGTAGAACTCCAGGTGCTCCCTGCCGGTCAGCAGGTCACAGATGGCATCGAATTGAGGGCAGTAGCCCATCAGCTGATGGACCCGGTCCATCTCCGTCAGAACACTGGATGACAGAATACAGGCCACAAGGAATTATTATTAAACGAGAAAAAAGGCCTCTCCCGAAGATTGGCCCGTTTCATCCAAACCACTCACGTCCAAACGTGGAGTTTCATGGCAAACTGAGGCATGATAGTGATCAGGCACTTATAAAAAACATATTCAACCTCCAGCCTGAAATGTAAGGTTTTAAAAGAGTGTTTATCTCAGAGTCGCAGACTGCATTTTTAAGGATAAAACAAATGTGAGACAATTATTTACATACTTTGCACCATACTTTGACTTGATGGTGAGCTCCTGATCAAACTGGGCTAACCTGTGATGACTAAGGAAAGCCTCTCCGTAGCTGACAGTGGTGTCTCCGGTCAGCATGCGAAACGTGGAGGTTTTCCCAGCCCCGTTCACACCAAGCAGCCCGAAACACTGATGCAGAGGAAAATAAAACCAGCAGTCACACGGAGTCCCCCAGGGTTCTAATACAGCACACGGCTCTCTTGTAAACACTCTGGTAGATTGGTGTCTGTTCCTCACCTCTCCACGTGGGATTCCCAAACACAGACGATCCACTGCCGGCTTCTTGCCCGCTTTGTACACCTGCAAAAACACCCCTTAAAGATGAAACCCCATTCATTTACACGAACACCCTTTAAAGATGAAACCCCATTCATTTACACGAATACCCTTTAAAGATGAAACCCCATTCATTTACACGAATACCCTTTAAAGATGAAACCCCATTAATTTACACGAATACCCTTTAAAGATGAAACCCCATTCATTTACACGAATACCCTTTAAAGATGAAAACCCATTCATTTACACGAATACCCTTTAAAGATGAAACCCCATTCATTTACACGAACACCCTTTAAAGATGAAATCCCATTAATTTAGACAAACACCCCTTAAAGATGAAACCCCATTCATTTACACGAATAACCTTTAAAGATGAAACCCCATTCATTTACACGAATACCCTTTAAAGATGAAACCCCATTAATTTACACGAATACCCTTTAAAGATGAAACCCCATTCATTTACACGAATACCCTTTAAAGATGAAACCCCATTCATTTACACGAACACCCTTTAAAGATGAAATCCCATTAATTTAGACAAACACCCCTTAAAGATGAAACCCCATTCATTTACACGAATACACTTTGAAGATGAAACCCCATTCATTTACACCAGAGATGGTGCTTACTTGCCTTGCTCAGGTCAATCATGGTGAGTATATCAGCTTGGGTTCTCCCGCTCTTTAGCCTCTCTCTCTCCATGGCGACGTCCTCGTCCTCTGGTCCAAGCGGAGGCAACCCGGGCTCCAAGCAGGGCCTGAAAGAACCAATCCATGAGCAGAACAACATGATTTAAAACGGGCCCCTAAACCAGGATGACATTCTGAGGGTACAGCACCTACCTGCAGTTAATGAAGAACTTGTACTGTAGCAGGATGGTGAACAGAAAGAACACAACGCCCTCCACTGCCATGGCAAACAGGTTCTTCCCCACAAAGTCCCATTTCAGGGGGTCCGGGGTCTGCTTGGCACCTGAGGACATGGACACCAGCACAAAGGTCATGACATGTCGCCGTGAGGACCTCAGAGTGGCACTTACCAAAGGTCAAATGAACTGGAGGTTTGGTTAGTGAGGGTCAATAAGCGTGAGTGTAAAGCAACGGATATGGCCTTTCCTGGCACTGACTTTGTGCCAGATGTACAAAAAGACGAGTCTTACCCAGTCGCTGAAAAGCGTCTGACATGGCCTGGTTCTTGGCCATGTCGATGAGTCCTCGGCCCAGACAGAAGTGGGGAAAGATCAAGAAGACTTTCTTCAGGATCTTGTTGATGCCGTTCAAGTGCTAAAAAGCAGAGAGGATACTGTAGTTAGTACAAACAAATTCACCCTAAAATCTCTAATGTTTGTTTAACTGCTTTTTGGATCTTACAGTCAGGAAGTGAAACTTCATAATGGTTTGGTATTTCTGATGTCTGACCTTCATCACAACACTGCTGACAGATGAAGTTAACCTCAAGGTAACACTTTGCCATAATTGTGTGGTAGGTCACCAGGTCAGACTACTACTCCCCTATCCTCATCATCCCTCTACCGCCACGATAGCTTTATCTATAAAATAATACAATGCAGGTATAATCATTCAAAAGACAGAACCCAATGCAGGACAATGTCCCCATAAATGCCCTGGGGCTTTGGGATCTGATCATTGGACCAGAGGGAATAGTGCCCGCCAACACCACTTCTGCAACACTTTCAGCAGCATCAGGGCACAATAAGCAAGAAATAACAACGTAGTGAAAACAACAAACACTCAAATACCAATACTATGCAATAAGGTAGGCCAATATCCCACAGACAAACTCAGCCAAAAGACTGTGTACCATCCTACAATATAATAACAGCTTGATAAACAATTAGCTTTTAATATCCTGTCCAATCAATCAATTGAATTTGCCACTGGTAGACTCCAATCAAGTTCTAGGGTCATCTAAGAACACAGGATACATTGCAACTCAATAAATTGGCACACATTTCTAAAAACAAGTATTTGCTTTGTCACTACACAACAAAAAAAGTGAGTCTGTCTGAATGCTCCCTCCTGGCAGCGTATGTCGAAGACAAAACTTTTCAGTACTTCCTTCCTCACAGCATCACATTTTCTAAGTTACTTCCTATCTTACAGCCCTGCATCCATTTAGCAACTGAACAAAAATACACTCAAAGATTTGTACAGTTATCCCACTAGAAAAGATGAGCTACAGTTTACTTAGTACAATTGCCCACAGTGCCCTGAGACTCAACAGAGGCCCTGATATAACATCACGTATGAACCCAAGACCCACCGGATCTACAAACAGCTCCAAGACAAAAGTGGCAATGCTGCCGTTGATCCCGATGAAGAGGTTGATTGACGTGAGGACCACGTAGGCAGTACTGGGAACACTGAACAGGAAGGAGGCTGGGTACATCAGGGGCGTGACAGACCAGCTGAAACGGACGAAAGAAAACGCTACCGTTTGTGTTGTAATGCCACATCGACAGAATAAAAACACTGACAACCACGCAGGCGAACACACCGTCGTCCAGTGGATTGTTCACAGAACGGATCGCTAATAGCTCATCGGCTAATGTCATATAATCAAGCACAACATATGAGAAGAACCGCTAGAACGGAAAAGCCACCAGTGTCCGTTGCCCTCACCCATAGAGCAGGAGCAGCAGAACCAGAGCGGGGAGGTTGGTTTCCGACACGTAGGACTGCTGCTGGAAGCCAATGAAGATAAGGACCACCATGACGGCTGGGACCGTGTAGTTCAGCTGGGAGGAAACAGGACGCCAGATAATTAGCCAATTATCGTCACCCTGGATAAGAGTGTCCGCTGAAACATGAAATTACTCTAGAATCGAGAATGTGAATAACACTTGTCACCATAAGCATAATCAGGGTTTGGTTCTGAAGACGTTGCAGTGTCTCATCTCCCCACGCCTTGTGGCTTGCTAGTCAGTCCTGAATAATGGAGTGTTTCTGTTTGAGCTTAAACTCCAGATATTTGTTTAGCACCAGGAGTCAGTGAAGCCTGTCAGGCTGGTGGGCGACTGACCATGTCCCAGGTGAAGTTAGCCAGCCAGTAGAGGATGGGTCTGACTCCGCTGACGAACTGCAGGTGCTTGGCCTTGCTGACCCTCTCCTCGATGAGGAACAGCACGAAGCTGGCCGGAACAAAGGACATGGCAAACATCACGCAGATGGACACCAGCACGTCCACCGAGGTGGTCATCCTGAAAACAGACAGGCAAAGAGAGCGATAAGATAGCAATGGACATTCTGCTGCTGGACAGCATAACATGCTGGTGAAGCACACATTCAGTATTGTTTCTACAGAGTACTGATAAACGAGCGCCCTGATTGGCTGGTAACAGAGCTCACATGGCCATTTCGGTGAGCTGTTCCTTGGTGAGGTTGAGGGGGTGGTTGTAGGCAGTTATGCCGTGTCTCATTCTCCCCGGCCCTGGGGGTAGGCTGGCACGGAGAAGGCCGTTGTTCATGACATTCACAAACGATGCCATGGCATGCCAGCCCTTGTTGTTGTACCAGACCTGGCGGGGCACAGATAGAACCAGGTTACGGCGGAACATCACACACGGTCACGCACCTACACACAACCTCATTCACTTCTTACCTTAACATTGTTCTTACTGTTCAATCCACTCAGAAACTCTGGAAGGCGACCCAGGAGCTGATCCAATGAGCTGTTCTGTGTGACACAAATTCCCGGACATTAAAGACCAAATAACACGCAGAGGAAAACTGGCCTCTGGCGTGAAAGACGTCATAACTCCTACCTGTGCCACGTTGTATCGTGAGCGTATTGTCATGACTACGTCCTCCATTTGGCTGGTCTGTGGGACGGCCTGAGTGGCCCTGGCTCCAAGAGAAAAGCCCCCATATCTACAAGAGAAAACATGAGCACATTTACATAACAGGAGATAGTAGTGCATTGAGGATGTGGTCATCTTATCTCGTTGACAGCGTCTGACCAAATTATGCAAGATTTTTGTTTTGGGCTGAACGAAATTAGGGCTGTAAGTACATGATGTAATGACCATCACACTCTACCAACCTGAATTCATTGATCCACTTCTTAGTGACTGATGTTAGGCTGAAATTGTTACAGAGGTGTTAAGAAAAATGTGAGGTTTGTGTGGTAAAAAAACCCCAGATTAAATCAAAGACGTCATCACAGATAATTAAGTAAGAGGTATAAGTGACCTTTTCTTCATGGTCTGAGGGTAGGTCTTCACCAGATAGTCTGAGATGTTGCGACCTGTCATATTCTGCAAGATATCTCCTGTCCATCTCTTGATCTGTGGAACATAAAAAGTGGTTACAGTATGAACAGCAACAGTTGAGTAAAGTATCAATGTAAAACATTATTTTATGTACTACTTACATATTTTGTGGGACGTATCTATACTTCAGTAGTTATATTGTACTATTTCAATATTTTCCCATAGACCAAAAGATATGGGTTAAGATACTACACACGCCTGACAAACTGAGACAGAGAAGTTGACTCACAAATAGTTTCTTTGTGATGTCTGAGTGTTACAGGGGGGCCCTGGCTGTCTATATATTATTTATAGCATTGAAGTAGATTTCCAACCAATAGATACTTCTAGACTTTTGATTGAGGAGTATTTTACTGGGTGACATTAACATTACCTGAGTGCTTTTCTGTTATGGTTTCATATCTTTACGAATGATGGCCATTTTCTGATGAACAGCACATGGAGATTTATGTATTTGACATGAATTCAGCCCATTGCAGTAAGGTCTGTCATCTTCACTAAAACCAGCACGTATGCAATTACTAGTATGTACACAGTAACACTACAGTACATTTCACTAATTCCAATATACCATACTGAACTACTGAGAAGTAGCAGTATTTTCTGTGGTACTGACCTGTGGAGGGGGGATGCCACCAGCCCCCGCAGGGCAGTCTGGGAGCATCCTGCGGACCTCCTCAGAGCTGCACTCACAATCAGGAGAAGGCCTGTCCACAGTCCAGTTCCCCTTGTTGAACAGCCTCCACTCGGAGTGGGGAATTTGAGGCCTCATGAACGTTCCTTGTCCCTCTTGCAAACACTGGGGATCCCTGCACAGCACAAAGTTGGTGGCTTGTATTTAGCCCCCCATACAGTTCAGATAAAAGACAGTGCAAAGGCCTATATTATTCCCATTATATTCAACCTATTTTTCTAGGTTATAGCTGGTCATGCCAGATAACGCAGCATTTGATCTGTGTTGCTATAGGAGAACGGACAACAGGAAATGGCTTACGTGCTGTTCTCCATGCATTTGGTCCCAAAGCCAGGTCGCTGGAGAAGGGCCTCCAGTAGATTCTGGATGGTTTGGTCCTCAGGCGCGTCGTTACTGGGTTCAGAACGGACCAGTTCATTAGAGCAGAGGAAGACCAACCAAGACAAAGGCAGAGCATAGTGTGACAGGTCAGACTAACGATGAACAGCCGCAACCAGGTAAATCTCAGTCCAAATATATACCAGAACAATCATCTGGTAATCGCTGTTCTGGACATGTTGAAGTCAGTACGACCCACCTGAAGAAGGTTTACTGTTCGCTCAAGACGTGTCGAGATCTATTGGTCCTACCTGAAGAAGGTGTACTGTTCGCTCAAGACGTGTCGAGATCTATTGGTCCTACCTGAAGAAGGTGTACTGTTCGCTCAAGACGTGTCGAGATCTATTGGTCCTACCTGAAGAAGGTGTACTGTTCGCTCAAGACGTGTCGAGATCTATTGGTCCTACCTG
>JACXGJ010017285.1:0-11341 GCA_016801105.1 Esox niger
CATTGAAATTAATAGAATTGTATAAAACATTTTTATGGGGCCTGACTGACTTGGATTTATCTGGTGTTAAGAGTTTATCACTGACATTTTCCTCTTCTGGGCTGTAATGTCAGATAACTTATTAACTGTAGCTCCACCTCTCTTTAGTAAATGGCTGAGTATTTAAGTACCCAACCATATATGAGTATTATGGAGGTATAATTGAGGTCAGCTGTATCTTTGCTGTTGGTTTGTTGCTTGTCTTACTGTACACGTTGCACTATTTTTTAAAGTAGGTCGTTTCAGCTCATGACTTCCATCTACTGGTTAATTCTCCCAACTACATCAGTTCCAACATAATTTACTTTCCAGATACATACTGCCTGCACTTAATCTAGTACTGAAAAAAAGTATAGGCACACATTCTAGCAGCAAACACATGTTATTAAGTGTCACAACACACAGTAGGGAAAGTACTATAGCCCTCCAGAAACACAGTGATACAAACATACAATGTCAAAAGACCCTCACATTACTTATTCTGTTGGAAAACCATTGACTAAACAGCTGTATTGTTCTGTAGGCCTACCAGCCACCTACAATGTAATTCAAATGTATATAAACACACATTGGTCAGGGACATATTAGACATTTCAATGTAGCATTGAAAAAAATTAGCATATTTATTTATATAGCACAATTCATACATAGAAGCAATTCAATTTGCTTTACAGTGACAATAGAAATATTGCAATAGAATCAAAACAGTCAGATCCATCATCAGCAGATTTTTACATTTACACAGAGGTTATTCCTCTGATAGCACCACAACTTGCATTACAATTGGTAAAAGATAGCAAGATATACATTTAATCACAAAATAAATCAAGAAGAGAAATATAAAGTTCAGCATAATAATGAAACAGAATAATAAAATAGAAATAGAATATAAAAACATAGGAAGCTATAAAAGCTGTAAGAGTCAACAGTGCTGTTATAAAAACATAGGAAGCTATAAGGCTCACAGTGTGGTTAAGTTTAAGAGCTCAGTCATAGGCATGTGAAAAGAGAAGTGTTTTTGCCTTGATTTAAAAATGGACACGTTTGGTGAATGTCTAAGATCTTCTGGTAGTATATTCTTGTTGTGTACAGCATAACTGCTAAACACAGCTTTTCCGTGTTTAGTTTGGATTTTGGCTCTACTATCTGATCTGAGTTCATGGATCTAAGAGCCCTGCTCGGTTTATATTCTTTAAACATATCAGAAATGTACCTATGTTCTAAACCATTCACAGATTTATAAACTAGAAGCACCACTTTAAAGTCTATTCTGTAACGGACCGGAAGCCAATGCAAGGAGTTAAGAACCGGAGTGATGTGCTCTGTCCTCTTGGTCCTGGTTAACATTCTAGCAGCTGCATTCGAAATGAGCTGCAGCTGTGTTACAGTCTTTTTTTTAAGAGGCCATTACAGTAGTCAACCCTCCTAGAGATAAAAGCATGGATGAGCTTCTCTTGGTCTTTTTGGGACTCCAGGATTTTGAGTCTGGAAATATTTTTCAGATGATAGAATGCTGTTTTGGTGACCGATTTGATATGACTGTTTAATGTGAGGTCTGAGTCAGAACACCAAGATTATGGACTTGATCCTTGGTTTTAATAATACTTGTTCTTTTTTGTTGCCAAACACAATAATCTTTGTTTAATTGTAGACACTTTTGGTACATCCAGGTTTTTTTGTGCTCTATATGGAGACACACAGTCTATTTGTCACGTCCTGGCAATGCCCCTAGCCATCTTTGCGCTGGCTGGGGCCATAGTCAGGACATGGCCAGAAGAGGTGCCTCTAGGCACCTCTATGTGCTTTGGTCTCCCCAATTGGAAGCAGGTGTTCGTTATTGCCTCCAATTGGGGAACCTATTTATGTTGAATGTTTGCACACAGTTGTGTGGTTTATTTTGGTTGTCAGCCGTAGGCTACGGTATGCGGTCATATTGTCTGCTTTGTTTTTGTATGTTTGTTTCTTTTGTTACTTTACATTAAAACCCATGGATTACTACCTCCATACTGTCTCTACGCCCGTGTCCTTCCACCAATTCCACCAGCTTTATGACACTATTGAGCTGTTGTCATACAGTTGGAGAGCCATATATATTTGAGTGTCATCGGCATAGCTGTGGTAGTTAATATTATTGTTCTGTAGAATTTGGCCCAGAGGTTGCATATAGAGATTGAGCAGAAGCGGTCCGAGATCTGATCCCTGCGGAACTCTGCATGTCATAGCCACCCTATCAGATTCATGATTACCAATGGTGACAAAGTAATTCCGGTCATCTAGATAAGATCTGAACCAATCAAGGACTATCACGGAAAGTCCTACCCAATTTTCCAGCCTACCTATAAGTGTTCTATGTTCTACAGTGTCAAATGCACACTGGTATCTAATAGAACCGGAACTGTTATTTTAACTGAATCACTATTCTGCCGTATATCATTTAAACTTATCAGGGCTGTTTCACTGCTATGGTCAGGTCATGAACCTGACTCAAATATGTCTAAGAGATCGCTTGAGGTGAAAAAATTGCTGAAAAGTTTGAAGACAAGGTCTCCCCAATTGGAGGCAGGTGTTGGTTGCTGCCTCCAATAGGGGAACCTATTTAAGTTGACTGTTGGATAACAGGTGTGTGGTTCATTTTTGGTTTGTCAGCTGTAGGCTGTGCGGCCCAGTCATTAGTTCTGTTTTAAGTTTGTTTGTTTCACCATTAAACATGGAGAACCAAAACCCTTTTGCCTCTGCCTTCCTGTCCTGGAAACAGCAACATGACAACAGGTCTATAGTTGTTCACTAAAGATGCCTCCAGTGCTCTCATTTTTAATACAGGCTTAATGGCAGCTGTTTTTCCAGAAGTTGGGAAAATGCCTGATTGCAGAGAGCTTTTAACTATTTGCTGTAAGTCCATTGTTATAGAGTAAAAATGTTAAAAACAAATGTCTGATAGCAGTGTGTTGAGACAACATGTGGAAACTTTAAGATGTGAAACTGTTTCTTCTAGAGATTTTTTATCAATTGTATTAAATTGAGACATAATAACCAAGTTATGTCTTAGTGGTCATAGTGACGGTACAGAGTCATTGTTAGACCGTGCAGTTCTAAAGGTCTTTCTAATATTTCGATTTTTTTTCACTAAAGAAACATGCCCATTTATTAAATTTTTCAGTGGACATGAGTTCTAATGCTATGTGCTTTATGGGGTTTATAAGCTTGTCGAAAAATATAGTCTGGGTATTGTTGATTTTCTTGTTGATGATTCCCAATAAATGTTTCTGTCTGGCCCTGTGCAACTCATTGTTGAAGCTACCAAGGCTTTGTTACATTTTCAGGGCGCATTCAATCATGGTGGTTCCCCATGGTGGTTCTCCATTGATCCAGGTGCACATCCACTGACTATACGCTTATTGTTGGAGAGATAGCTATGGCTAGTATCTGCTCAAAGACTAAATTCCTTTCCCCACGGTTGAAATGGGGCCTGAGTTAGAAGTGGTTTATTTTCTCCAGTAGCATAGAAAAATCTTTTTCAGGATCTCATAGCCAGTTTTCCTATGTATATTATCAAAAGACCTAGTGTGGATAAACATCTGCATGTTGCTTGGATGTGTAGAGAAAATAACTAGCAACATTTCTGTAAGCTCTCTGACCGATTTGTCAGCCATAGTTAGGATTTCAGTCTTTTCAATTCTGATATGCTTGGTTATGTCATCCCCAATCAAGGTAGCATCAGGTTTATCATGTATAGAGTAAGCAATCAGTGTTATTAGGGCTACTTCTTAGATTTTGGTTAGCCCTAATGTTAGTGTTGTGGTTAGTTCCCTGGGTTCATTCACACACATTTCGTTCTGAGTCAGTGGATCATACCTGTTTGGCAAGGAGTGTTCAGGTGGTGGATTGAGGGTTGGGGCTCTCTTATTTGATATCTTATTGGACCAAGTCCCCGCTGGAGTTGATGCCTTCGGTTTAGCCCCGGTGCTGTGCCAGTAAGATGTGTCTTAGGGGAAGGCTCGTTCGAAAGCCTCTGCGTTTAATCCAGTGGCATTAGCACATGTCCAGGGGAGAGTGTCAGCCAGGTCAGTGACAGAATGCTCTAGATTTGAAGTCATCCCTTGGATACCAATATGTGTCTGTCCGTTAGCGTTTGGTAGCTCAACCTAGCTTTTATAGACTATAACAAGACTGCATGCTGTTGTAGATGCTAAAGAGGGAAATAAACAGTAAGGGTATGCAGACATTTGAACAGGGGTCAGTTCATTATTTTCGTTGTAGCAATGTTTTTTTATGATTGTGCCATTCCTACAATTGACCTACAGTTAAATGTGAATCCCATAAGAAATATAAGATGTGGTTTGACTGCTTACTCGTGTTTCCTTTACAAATGGAACATATATTACCAATTCTCCAAGAGTATGCAAATATTTAATACTACTGTATGATTTCCCCCCAAAATATATTAGTTTAATTATACCTGTAATTTCTATAATATTAATAACTCATAATGAAAGCACTTGTGCTGATTGAAAACACTTAATTGTAAGTTTCAGAAGACCCCCTGGCATTTGCCTCACAATGGTTTGATCACTGCCCCCCCAGCCCTCAGCCCCAATTGTTTGTTTGGCTCCAGCTCATATGTGGAATTGTATTATTATTTTAATTGTGGTGAAAACTGGCACAATTTGGTAGTGAATGTTCAAATTGTGTTATACAGATATTTGTCGGTAACTCGGACATCCTGCTTGAAGTCTGGACAATCGCAGACAAACCGGGATGTCAGATCAACCTAATGTTAGCTACAGTAACAACGAGTGTTTGCAGCGGTTTGAATTTGAGTCAATGAGAGCTGCTTGCAATGCAGTGTACAGTATGTAGTGTTCCTTAGCTGGCAAGGTGACATTACTCCCATCTACCGTGTGAATGGCACTCAGTGCACGTACTGTAGCTAACGTGAGGTTAATCCAGTAAGTTGGTTTTATGTTGGTAGGGTTCACACACAATAGCTGAATTTGCAGAGCTACAGTAGCGATGGGGTTCACAGCAGCAAACAATCTTCATCTTATCGGTCTAGCACTATGATGTTCGCTTTGGTGGCAGTCATACTAGTACTACTACTACCGAATAAGTCAATTCGTTTTTGACAGTAACTTGCATTTGAGTGAGACTTTTGACTCTTTGTCTCTTAATCTTTTGGCTCCACCCTTATGTTTTTTACTCTGCTTTTCCATTTTCTATTGCAGCTAGCTTTCTAGTGGTCAATATCATGTATGTGTGAGAGCATGAACCAGACGAAGAGGGTGGGTCTGAAGGCTACATAGACATTCGTTTGGAATAGACCAACGGGTCTGGGGCAAAGGGGTGTTCGCTTGTGTCACACAACCTTCTGACTACTTTTTATAACCAGTAAAAAATGTAGAACACATGTGGCCCACTTGCCCACAGGTGGACTGGCCCAGCAGGAATTATCCCGGTGCTCCCGCTACTGCTGTAGGTTGACTTCCATATCACACCACCAAGTAGTGGGAAATATGAGGAGAAAATCTACTGATCTTGGTCAAATGTGCAATGGCTTTTCCAACCAATTTAAAAATACCCACCTACAAAGAATGGAATCAAAGACTACTGCCTGTAGAACTTTTTTAACAGTGCATAAAGGATGACTGAGAAATACTGTAGAGCCTGAAATGTGATAGCACAGGTGTGACCACCATTCTCTGTTCTAAACCTCTGACATTTGATATCAGATCCTGGTTTGGTGTTTCATTTTGATGCACACAACAAAGCATTTTGGTCTGTAGGTTTCTGCACAGCCTCATACATTTTGCATCACTGGGAATAACCCGGAGAGCAGAGTAATAGAGATCTGAATCTTCCATGGTTAGATGTTTGATAACCAGTTTATTTGAGCTCCAATTTATTGTGGATTCATATCTCTCATCAGGTATATAATCATTAAAAGCTGACCATTTGGCACTTTAAAAAATTTGTAATTTAGGTGGCTCATCAGGATCATATCGAAACCAGTAAAATGCAGTTTCTACATAGCTTGTATTATATGTACAGCTGAATGTCACAAAGTCTCCCACTGTGCTGCTAATTTCATGATTTTCAGGAGTAATTTGACCCCCATCAGTCAGTCCTATAAATAAAACACTAAAAAACTGTCAGAGCAAAACATTGTTACAGAAATTTTAGGCATTGACTGTATCAATCAATTCCCAATTAATAAAGCAAAAGAAAGGTAACTGCTTAATGTTAACTATTTCTATGTTGATCACATCACTGACATCTTCAGTTAACTTTTTTTTACCTGAGGCAACAATAAGAACCAGCACCAGACAGTTGTCCATGTGGACCATAGTAAAACTGTATAATTCCTTTATCAGAAAGAAAATAGTCTCTGGTATTTGGTGTTTGTTTTGGAGTGGTTTATCATTCTTCAGTGTATTCTTTGTGTCTCAAATTCAGTTGTCCGTGTTGGTATTCTCGCGATTTGTCTTAGTACTGAGTTGTGTTGCATATATTAGATAGGTCAGTTGATATTCTGTAGCTATAAACAGGGAAGGCTGTCTCCTTTATTTGAATGCAATTTTACTCAGAGAATAGAAAGTCCAGTCAAAACCAGTTATGTCTAGAATCAGAAATCAGAATCAGAAAGAGCTTTATAGCCAAATATGTTCACAACAAACAGGGAATTTCTTCTGGCCTGTTAGTGTAAACAGTTTATACAAAAAAATAAAAACATAAAAACCGTAGATTGAGCAATATTTTTATACATTTGTTATGTGTAAGGTGTAAGGTCTTTCCAGGAATATCTATATTTACTTGAACATTTTCAGGTGAAATAGTTCTATATCAAAACATTTATTATTTCAAAGATGTTTCTTACCATTTGCAGAGATTAAAAGAAATCAGTCAATCAAAGTATTTTGAAGTCCTACTGTCAAGATGCCAGTTAGTTTGTAATGTGTTAATATAACTCACCTACAAGTACAGAGAGGAGAATCACTGGGTAGAGAAACATAGTGATGACTGTAACAGTATGTTCCCAGGAGGCA
Organism: Esox niger; assembly: GCA_016801105.1. Lineage (NCBI taxonomy): Eukaryota > Metazoa > Chordata > Actinopteri > Esociformes > Esocidae > Esox > Esox niger. The sequence goes on from JACXGJ010017285.1 coordinate 7,080, forward strand.
CAACAGATGACTGTTCCAGTCAGTCAGAGGTCAATCATCTCTATACCTCTACATCTACTTAGCTCCTCCCATTCATGAAATGGACCCATATTATATCAACTTAATGATCTTATATATTTTGCATAAAGATGCTTTATATAAGTCTGCATAGGAGAATGGTCATTGTTTTTACTTCTTCATCTTCATCCACTTATCCATTATCCGGTCGTGGGGGCAGCTGCTCCAGCAGGGGACCCCAAACTTCCCTTGAATCTTAATGGAACTTGTAATTCTGACCCATATCCTAGTTCTATTCTTAGTGTAACCTCTTTGGCTTTCATGTCTATGTTCTACCCTCTATGCATGCTTATAGTGTAGCCTTACCTTTACTGAGACCCTGGCATAGGCCTTTATTATAGTTTTTATGATCAGCCAGCATCTTATTCATTACCTTGGCCTCTGGTGTTTCTTTTTTCCTAAATAATGATTTAAACCATAACCCCACTTTTTTTTGGCTTTCTAAGTTTGATTGATTAATTTTGAATGGTTAAGTTCACAACATGTACCTTTTCCCTCCTTGCCTGATTTATTAAATGTGTTAACTTTTTAAATGTATTTGTTAATTTGTATTTTTAAGCTACTGTTTACAGCCCCTCTAGGCCACATACAGCGTACCTCGTTTTTAACTACTATGCAGACAATACACTTGTAAAATACATGGCAAAGCCACATAATAGTCTGCCTTGGAGGCCTGTGGTTCAGATGTAAAGAAGTGAATGACAAAAAGTGAATGAATGAAATTAATTGCTACATTATTTTAAAAGAAATGTTGAATTTGTGAAACAATTACTGTTCATTTTTTAATACTAAGGCTGGATTTAATTTCAGTAAATACAGGTAACACATGCACAGTCATTGCATTTAAAAACAAAATCACTAGTTTTCACAGTATAATATATGAATATGGAGTTTGTTTTACTTTCTGAATTGAATGGAAGTCGAATAGAATTGACCCCAAACCTCACCCAAAGTCAGTCTATAGGCTCCAGGAATGTTAAATCTTTAAATCTATACATGGGAGAAACAACCTGGTTTCTTTTTAGTTGGCTAGACGGCCAGCTCTGGGTAGTGTCCTGGAGGTTCCAAACTTCCATTTCACAATGATGGAGCTTTCTAAACTTCCTCTGAGCCAAGCCCTGACACAGTTTAATCTAATAGGTCTACAGAGAATTCCTGTTTTCATATGATCAACAAGATCTGAAATCAAGTAAAAATCAATAGAGCAACATAATTGTAAAAATCCACATGAACGTGTTATTGAAAACAGCAAAGCCAATTCAGTATCAAGAAATTGATTAAGTAGGCATCTATAATGTAACTCAGCATCTTTAAAAAGGCTTTATATTCCCACCCACCACGTTTTCTAGCAAAACAAACAACCATGAAATGCACCATGTTCTGTTGTGTCTGGTGAGGTTTTTGTACAGTGTATGTAGGTTTCCTGTCTCTGTGGGCCTCAGAGCACAGTAGTACAGAGCAGAGTCTGTTACTTCAGCAGAGGAAATATACAGATCCACACGAGTCTTCTCATTATTCCGTTTGGCTGAAAGTCGAGGATCTAGATTACTGTCCGGTGTCTCAGATCCAGCACTGTCCAAGACAAGTGAAAGGAACTGAGGAGCTGATCCAGGATCCTGGCGATACCATAGAAGAGAATATGCAGATGAGTATGTACATGAAAGAGTAACATTACTCCCTGACAGGGAATAAACCTCATGTCTTGTTGGTTCAATAGTCTGACCATTACAGACACCTGTAAAAGATACAAAATCACACTTATTTTATTACCTATTTTTACTCATCAACACTCAGTTTTGTTTTGATATACTGCAATTACAAATGAAGTGGTTACTCACATGCAAGTATGAAAAGCAAAATTAATATAGAGACTGACATTTTGGATAGACTGGGAGCTGCAATGAAAGCGCACAGCTAGATTTGTTTCAACCAAAAAGTAAACATCTACCTAGTAGTTTAGAGAATCTATCTTCTCTCCAGCCTTTTAAGCCCCACCCCCAAATACAGAAGAGTTGACATATGAGCAGACACTGACTTCTCCCTGCTGCAGAATACAACCATGTTACATCCTCCAATCTGATTTGATGCATGTGTCCCCATCAAATGTACATGTCATAAAAGTGTGTTATTGAGCATTTACTGGATATTAACTTAGAGCACCAGAGGGACAGAGCTGTGAACAGCAACTCATAATTAAAAAAAAAATTATTGAAGGCAAGATCTGTGAGATTTTCATTTAACGTTGTGTAACCATTCTTTCACAGGCTATATCAGTGAAGAATGATTGTTATGCTATTGCATCAATACAAACGTACTGTATTGTTCTTCTAATTTTCCATACTTGTGTGTCTGTATAAAGTAAAGATTATGTTTACAGTAAATTTGAGGGTCTGCTTTTTAAGTAAAGCATCTCCAGATCCACTCTGGTTATTCAGTATATCAGACAGTCCAGTGCAGGTCTGCTCAATCCTGTTCCTGGAGAGTTACCATCCTGTAGGTTCTCTCCAACACTAGTTTTCTTGTTACAGATTGGCTAGAATGAGATCTAGAATACACATGAATTTCAAATACGTGACACCTATTTTAGGATTGAAAAGGATTAAAAACCAATACATTTAGAAAGTTCTATGCATTTATGGAGGAGCTTACCCCACTTAGTTAACAGCTGCAAACAAACTACAACATAAACAAATGCATACTAATATAGATTACATTTTCAAGTTTAATTGAAAATTATTTTGCTGCAGACGCTACCCAACAGTATGTTTATTTTCAAATGGTTGCTTATGGGTTAGTTGTTGTTTGTTCCTTTTAACCCTCAAAACTTGCATGTTGAAAACATGCATATTTTCTAATAAATGTAATTATCTCCTGCCATCTAAAGCCTGGGTTATGTTTCTGGCCAATCTGTAGTGTGGACTTGAAGCCAAAGTTAAGCAGAATGGAGGGGGTTTGAGGTCTGCGTTGTGATTTAAGTACTAAAAGTAAATTAAATACCTGGGACTGACAATATGGCTAAAATATTAATAGAGGAATTTATCTCCTCACTAAAACTTTAAAATCACACACCAGTATATATTGACTTTTCATTGCTGCTAAATAAAACCCTGCGACACCTTAAAGCATTCAAATATGACTACCTATTTTTGCCTCTACTGGAAATGATTTACTTACCATGTATTTTGTTTTAGTTTTTGGGCAATAGTGATGTCTGATAGGTCAGATCTGTGTACAGCGAAATGGTGGGTTCAAACATTCAATTTTTTTTAATGTCATATTTATATTCAGAATATATATAGTGGGATGAATTGAAAAATATACTGCCAGGTAATCAGAATATTAAAAAGTAAGATGGCTTACCTGATCCCAATACATTTTATTAAGTCAGTTTAGTAGCAGTTCCTTAAACATACAGCAAATGACTGGTTCATTGTCTGTTATCATTGTTTTGTGTATCATCAAGTTCCCTGTGTTTGCCCAGGCGGTTCATCTCTGTCTTTGTACAGGGGGTTTGCCTCTGTGTTTGTATTGTCAATATGTTTTTTCTATTGTGCTATAGCAAAGGGGTTGAATATTTATGCAATCAATTATTTTCTGTTTTGTATTTGTAATTATTTCAGATCAATATGTAGATTTTATTTTTTATTTGAAAATATGATTTTTTTTATGTTTAAAGTAGAAGTTTGTTATTTCTTAAGTCAGTCATTGTGTTATTTATGGTACTTATAAATACAGTGGATATATTTTCTTGTTGAGTTTTTTGTTTAAATTTTCCCCCTCAAAAATTTCAGTTGGTTTTTCAATTGAATTGTTAATGTTATAGGTCACAGGTGGAAAAGTTCTGACAAGATTTGTCTTTCTCTAATATTTTTACACCACAAACACCTGGCATTTTAACAGGGGTGTGTAGACTTTTTATATTCACTGTATACAGTGGTCTGCAAAAGTTTGGGCAACCTTGATAATTTCCATGATTTTCCTTCATAAATTGTTGGTTCTTAGGATATAAAAAATCAGTTAAATATATCATATAGGAGACAAACACAGTGATATTTGAGAAGTGAAACGAAGTTTATACCATTTACAGGAAGTGTGCAATAATTGTTCGAACAAAATTAGGCATGTGCATAAATTTGGGCACTGTTGTCATTTTACTGATTTCAAAATCTTTAGAACCAATTATTGGAACTCAAAATTGGTTTGGG
>JACXGJ010017286.1:0-11343 GCA_016801105.1 Esox niger
AAACTCCCTCTTTCCTGGATGCACAGAGGTACCTTTAAATACGGTAAAACTCCCTCTTTCCTGGATGCACAGACCTTTACAGTATAGCATAAAAAAGTATAATTCATCCTTTTTGTTGAGCGTTATCACAGACTAATGGACAGACGATAGGAAAGAGCATTACGCCCCGTGTTCGGGTTTGTAATTAGGATTTTTAATATCCCTTTGGCATTAAGGACGATAGATAGTTGATTGGACCGCTAACTCCAACGCAATCTATTCTAATATCCCAGCGTTCGTCCAAAACTCACGACTAATTACTATCTCGGACTGCCGCCGCTAACGTCGCCTGCTCCACTTCGATCAATAACTGTGATTTAGGACGTTGCCTTTTCCCCTTGTCTCCATCCCTCTCTTTCCTCCTCCGCCATCTCTTGCTCTCTGTTTGTTTTTGAAAATACAGTGGAAAGAAGGACAAAGGCGGCGTGGTTAATTTATTCGCCCGTCCAGTCAGCGCAAGCCCCTCCTCTCCGTCGCGTTTCACTGTCACCAGACTGCGGCATTGTAATTAACATGCAGATTGCCATCAGCTCATTCGCAATTCAAATGGCCCTTTCCCTTCTGGTTCTATCTCTCCCTCTCGCTCCTTTGTATCTACCTCAGAGGGTTCTCATTTCAGTACAGCGTTTTATTTAAGACTAGCCCCCCCCCCCCTCCCCAAATCCGCACCAACGCCATTGCGCGTCTCCACAACGTCTCCTTTCATCCAGTGGGAGAAGAAGATTTTACCGGCGCCCTCCAGTAACTCCCCGCTGACCAAATGGCCTGGACTGTAGCAGGGGAGAAGAAATGCAGCACACCGCAACAGCCTCTACCCTCAATGCTGACAGTTCATGGGACAATCCCACTCTCTTTCCGACTTACTCTCTCCCTCTCCCCCTCTCCCCCTCTCTCCCTCTCTTCTACCCCTCTCCCTCAATTCGGGCATCAGTGCCAACAAACAGTAAGAGCTGCATGTCCTTGATCCAAGAAAAAGTGCTCCCTCCTGAACGACTCACTCCTCTCCATGTTGGCCAGATGTCACATGTCAACAAACTCAGGACCCAATCAGTGCGCACGCATCATGTCAGCGCGTATTAGTATTCGTCAACGTAAAGGGATGCTCCTCCCTGTGATAGCCCCGCCCCCTTCAACACACACCGCCCACCTCCTCCCAAACCTGTCACCCTCACCCTCCGCTGGCACCCCTCATGTCCACGGCTCACTTTTCGGGTGATGTGGGAGGAGTGTTCAGGACAGAGAGGGAGATGTGGGAGGACGTTGAGGATGAGGGTGGTCACTGGGGGAGGAGGTGTGGGACTGTGCCCAGCCTCACCCGTTCTGCGCTGGCACCCACCTGGCCCGGCAACAAGTGGCACGGTCGTCTGTTGGTTCCATCCTCTACACACGCCTGCCTCTGGCTGGCACCGGGCCAACTTCTCCAGCTGTCTCTCCTCCCCCTCCTCCCCCTCCTCCCCATCTCCAATCTGGTCCTCATCGGCTGTTATTACGTGCCTGCCATCCTTATGGCATTTCAGAGACACGCGCCAAGCCCCCCTCACCCCCCCCCCACACCCCACTTGCACCCCACTTCCCTTTTCCATCCTCGTGCCCCTCTCTCGCTCTCTTTCGCGCCCCTCTCCTCCTCCTTGCGCCCCCTCTTCACGCCCCTCTCTCTCGGTGCCCCCCTCTTTCCGTGCCCACTCCAAGGCAGAGCTCTCAGGGTCCAGGTGGCATCGTGTGCCCTCCGTCTTTCGCTCCTCGTTGCTCCGCCTGCCGCCGCGGAAAACAAAAGAGTCGTCCCGAGGCACCCGGCAAAAACGTGGAAAACAACAGCAACGCTCTTCCACATCCTGTGCCCGTCCGACTGGCATCCTGTGCCCGTCCGACTGGCATCCTGTGCCTGGGGGCTCCTCGTTGCGTATTGACATTTCTGTTGCTGTTTGTGTATCCACATTCCTTGGATCTGTCTGTAGTCAGTTGTCGACAAGGATTATCCGGTAAGGAAGGTCGGGATATGTCCAGGTAACTTGAAACTTTTCCTCTTTTCCGGGAGCTGTTGTTGCGCTCTATGGTGATGCACACCTCTGGACGCTGGCATTACACACACAACCAGACACATTCACACACACATGCACACACACACACACACACACACACACACTGTAGAGCTGAAGCCGGATCGTTTCTCCACAAGCTCTCTGCCACCACTTCCACCACCTCCGACTCTTGCCTCTGAAGAACTGGGAATGCCACGGGATCTACCACACACAAAACATAAGCTGGGACCTACCACACACACAAACGAGCTGGAACCTACCACACACACACACACACACACGAGCTCGGTTCTAACACAACGCACGTACCTAGCTAGCCATTGGAGGCTGCGGGAAAGTGAATAATCAATGAAGTATTGATTTCTTGTAAGATTTTGTAAATTTCAAAGACAAAGACAAAAGGGGTCGCTTAAGGAGTTCGCCGCGGGGGGAGAGCAGACGCAATTAGACGCTAAAACACAAGACGGGGAATAAACGAACGGACGGACGGAAAACAAACGCCTCGTTGCAATTTGCCTCCTTTCTTTCTTTTCTTTCTCTGTTCTTCTCTGCCCAGTCCGAGAATTAACGCTGGATGTAGAAAGACAATGGTTGTTCCCTGGAAGCGGGCGATGTGGAGAGTGGGCAGACGAGGGGTTAAAACCGAAAGCTGCAAAAAGAGAAAAAGAGAAGGGGGATAATTAGGCAGCTTGCTATCCAGCCCTCATCAGTATGCGGAATATGCAAATGGTCCGGCTTGCTTTTCTCTGTGGATCAGAAGGCAACCGGAGCGGAGATAAATTAACGACTCTTATACCCACAGAGGAGAGGCGGATTTATGTAAACGAACAAGGCTGAAGGACAGGAGGCGACGAGACGGTGTGATACTCAACAACTCTACAGTACGGCGAACGACTGCGTGGAGGATGTACACGCACACACACACACACACACACACACACACACACACAGAGATGAACACAGTGTATGGAGGACACCTCACACCATCTCACTCCCTCAGATTCCCAGGCAACATCAGACTAGCTACACACTCATGGATTCCTCCATCCTTTCCGAGCCGGAATCGTCCCGGCGTCTTCCGACCCGCTGTGCCTCTACATCTATCTGCATACTGATTGGCTGATTTGCCGGTTGATAATTACCCGGCGCTCGCCGGAACACCCAATCCAAGAACGAGTCGCGGAACGAGCGAGCGAAAGTAAAAGAAAAAAAGAGGAGATGAGGAATGCAAGGGCATTAATGATATTCAGCGGAGAAACTGTCATCTGCATGATGACAACAGGCAATTACAATGAACCATCGGCTCTCCTCTACAGATACGACCAGAGGGATGAGAGGAGGCGCTGGAGGAGAGGATGAGGGGCAGTGACGAAACTTCTCCCTTTGTTCCTCCTGCGTTGCTGAGACGACCTCATACTGTTTGGATTTATATTTTAAAAAGAGAGACGGTCCCACTGGGTCCAACGGGAAGTCGGACGTCCTCCATCTTGGATGTGTATTGCGTTGTTGTGTCCCGGTGTTCTGATCCGTTTTGGTTTCCTTTCCCTGGAACTTGGTCCGCTTGTGTCGCCAAGGAGTAGCCAAACACGCACAGTAAACACACGTGCAATCGGGCCGTTCTGCACAGTCTCACGCCGCCCCGCCCGCCAGAAGGACTAAACTGGTGTATGCAAAGCAGCACTATGCAAAACCAGCTGGCGTGCCTGCTACATAGTAATGAGGAGGAGCGGAGCGAGGAGCGGTGTTTGAATCAGAGGAGATAGGGAGGGCCAGTGGGGGCTGAAGGGCAGGAGGGGGGAGTTCTGTTGGCATTGGAAAGGGGCATGTGCGCGATAAAAAGGGGGTTTAGCACGAGCAGGGAGGGCAATGCACGGGACAAGGCAGCTTTGGTACTGAAGGTGGGCACGTGCCCAGGGGGAGAGAGGGGGAAAGGGAGTGTGGTAGGGGGTGGGCGTGGAGCGTGCTGGCATTACACAGGGTACAAGAGGAAGCGGGGGTGAGATAATGTGCGTGAAGACACAAGCACACACACACACACACACACACGCACAGGCACGCACACTGTGCCATACACACGCCAAGGTTCTCAGGGGCACTTTGCCAGAATGTGTGTGATGACGGCCAGTGTGTACATGTCCCAGTGATTCCCAAACGCGTGTGTGCCTCTGTGTGTGTGTGTGTGTGTGTGTGTGTGTGTGTGTGTGTGTGTGTGTGTGTGTGTGAGAGAGCTCTATATTTCCAAGTGGACCACTGGGGGAGTTTCTCTGCTTCGTCATCCGACTGTCCCCTAGTGGACCACGTGGACACATAGGGCCCTGAGAGAGGAGTGAGTCAGTCTGCCTCAGGTGGCATAGAGACACACAAACACACACACACACACGTTTGGGACACACTAGGAAACGCACACACCAGTGTTGGCACAGAGCCAGAGAGTGACACTTGGAGAGACACTCGAGCAATCTGTCACCTCTGCTGGGATATTTTCATCAGCGGCGTATGGAAATAGTTCTACCTTCTAGGTGTAAAACGTTGCTACATACGCCGAGGTCACTTGTACTTTACACGGAGCATTTTTTTCTGCTTTTACAGAACTTGCCAAAATGATTTTATTGGGCAACGCCTTGTGCCAGTCATTGTTGCAGATTATACCTCTGTCAAATATCAGTCTCTTTCCCCCCCTACAAAAGACGAGATGTAAATCAGAGTCTGTAACGCGAGTTTTGTTGTTGATGATTGTGATTGGAATGTTCATACTCTTTCTTACCATAAATGTGATTCAAGAATCCATGTGCTGAGAATAATGAAAATTTCTTGAGGGAGTTGTTAATACTGAACAGAGACTTCGTCTGGTGGCGACCAACTTCAGCTAAGTCTGGAGTCCAGCTATAGTGCCGATATAGAACAATCGGATCAGGGACCATGCTATTACTATCTGATTGATGTGACTGAGTTCCAGCTCTTCCTAAGCTAGCGTGTTGTTTTTACCATTTATCACCAAGCAAGACTGAGTGATCATCATATCACATGGCCTCTTTAAGATGCAAACTAGCTTAGCTTTATGCCTTAGCGATTCAGCCATGCTAAATGAATCATAAGCGCTGGGATGGGATTACTCTCTAACACTGGGCAAAGGTTACTTAAAGGCCTTTTAGTCACACACATGCACACACATGCGCGCACACACAAACTAGGCTCATCAGGACAACATTCCACTTTATTTCATGCCACAAATCTCATTGGGAGAAGTCATTAGGCTCGGTTGTAATAAACAGACCTATGCTAGCTATCGGCTAATGGTGATCAGAGCACATTAAAACTGTTAAAGGGGCTTGGAATAGCAATGACCTCTACAGGAGCACAGTTCCACTGTCTGGTTGGGGGAAACAGAAGGTTTCTGGAGTTATCAGCCCCCCCCAGGGTTGTGGTTGTGTCTGAGCCTGCTGGGATATCAATATCCTCATAATATTTTCAGTCAATTAAACCATATTCATATCGCCCTTCTCCCCGGTGGTTGAGACAGCAAGCAGTAGTCGGGTTATTACAAAGAAGAAACCTTTAGAGGAATCAGACTCGGGGAGTTGGACGTGGGGGGAGGAAGGGGTGGGGGGTGTTGCTGAGTGTTTACAATTGAATCACAGTTCATTTATATAACACATTTCTTATATAATATTAAAATGCATTTACAGCAGGTGCTTTACAAGTAAAAAAAATAAATAATCTTTCTCCCCAGGCTGGACGGCGACAGTTGCGGTAGAATGCTTCGTGAGTGTCAGAGTGTCGGCCTGCGGTGGCCCAGCTGAACAATAAAATATAATTTGATTGATGGGGAATTGCAGCAGTCCATCTAACGTGTCTCTCACCCGGGGCACCTCTGAGCCTGGCACCCCACATCTTCCTGAGAGGACGAGAAAGGAGAGAGAAAGAGAAAAAAAGGAGGGGGGTTGAAAAATAACAGTTGTCTTTCTTTTCTCTCTTGTTAATGACAACGGTTGGTTTGTCGTATCGTCGAGGCAATGGCTATAGAAAAAACGGAGGAGAAAAGAATGAACTTGAGGTGTGGAAGAGCTGCTGCCACGTCGCTTCCACTCAGACTTACACAGATACGATGACTGGAAAAACCATGACTAGGGCAGAGAGATGCTCCAGGTTGGGCCTGTGTTGGTCTCTGCTGGCTGTCCGCACTACAAAGGAGAGAGTCGGCCTAACAATGGGATTACAGAGGGTTAACCTGACCTTTGGCTTTAACACAGTCTAACCCCTAGTCATAACCCCAACCATGACCTTGAGAAAATTATTAATATTGTTCAAGCTTTGCACAGCAGTTTTCTTCTGACAATTTCTTTTTTTCAATATGAGGCTGTAAGTTGTATCGCTATCTTATGAAAAATGGATGAGTCCAAGCTGCATTTCACAAAGATCAGATTTTCTTAAAACTGGTCGATTATCAGGCAACAATACGATTTGAAGATACGCTCTACAGCTGTGCAGATTGCAGGAATGTGCACTTAGAGTGAGATATTGGGACATGAGGACATCCTCAGTGTATATTCTGTCGGGCTACATGCAGCCATGTTTGGTTGTGCCATGAAACCAAACAGTCTGATCACTTATGCCTGGGTGGTGGTGTCGTTGGCGGTGGAAGGTGGAAGGTGGTGGTGGTGTTAGTGGTGATGGTAGTGATGGTGTTGGTGGTATTAGTGTTGGCGGTGCTGGTGATGGAAGTGGGGGTGTTATTGGTGTTGGTGGTATTGGTTTTGGTGGTGCTGGTAGTCATGGTGTTGGTGGTATTGGTGTTGGTGGTGTTGCTGATGGTAGTGGTGGTGTTGATATTGGTGCTGGTGTTATTGGTTTTGGTGGTGGTGGCGCTGGTGTTATTGGTGGTGTTGGTGGTGGCGTTGTTTGTGTTGATGATGGTGGTCTTTGCGGTGTTGGTGGTGTTGGTAGCGCTGGAGTTTATGGTGTAGGTGGTAGTATTGGTGGTGGTGGCGCTGGTGTTTGTGGTGTTGGTGGTAGTATTGGGGGTGGTGGTGTTGGTGTTGGTGGTAGTATTGGTGGTGGTGGTGGTGAGGGTGGTGGTGTTGGTGGTGGTGTTGGTGGTGGTGTTGGTGGTGGTGTTGGTGGTGGTGGTGTTGGTGGTGGTAGTATTGGTGGTGGTGGCGGTAGTATTGGTGGTGGTGGTGGTTTTGGTGGTAGTATTGGTGGTGTTAGTGGTGGTGTTGGTGGTGGCGTTGTTTGTGTTGGTAGTGGTGGTCTTTGTGGTGTTGGTGGTGGTGTTGAATGGGGTTAAATATATATATATGTGTGGTAAGGGCACAGCAGTGCAAACTCTGCATCCAAGACTGAAACAATCAGGGCATCTGCCCATAAGCAATCTTTCCATAATGTGAGAGGTAGTGTAAGTTGTAAGATGGTTAGTCAGTCCTCTGATGTATGGAATTATATATTCAACTAGGACATAGAAACACTTTTGTGTATTGGCTGATACACATAACTGTTGGAATCATATAACTGGGCAGGAGGATTTTAACATTTTAAAACATAAATCATAAACCCAACCCTAAGGCTTACCATAATTCTTACCCAAACCTTAACCTTAAAAGCTTTCTAAAATTCCTGACATCCAGCCAAATGTCCACACTTTGCTTAATTGTCCACAGTTTACCATACCTGAGCATGCACTAACACACAGAGTCTCTGTTTCCCTTCACGTTAGGTCTGGTGTAGGCCAGGGACGACTCAGACAAAGGCTTTTCATTAGTGGCTGTGCCATGTTCCCTGTAGACAATGTGGGTCTAATTTGTAAAACGCATATCTGCGAGAGTATGAAATTGATTTATAAGGAACACAGGGGAAATGTTTGTGTGACATTCTACATAAGGGACAGACAGACAGACACACTTAGCCTAGTACAGCCTGTCATTAATAAACACAGACACACACAGACACACACACTTAGCCTAGTAGGGCCTTCCATTAGCACAGTGTTTTCCTCTATATGTGTTCTGTATCCAACATGGCTGGTGGATTTTATTGGCCAGCGCCGTGGAGACAGACAGCGTCATGAATAAACATGGAGTCAGGGATGTGATGCCTGAAGATGCACCCGATGGAGCAGTGGGCGTCGGCACAGGGCAGAGGAAGCCTGGCGCTCGTGAACGCCGCCCCCCAGACACGCACGGTCTAATTGGGTCTCCATGATGACGTCTCCATGAGACGCTCTCCAGAATAACCGAGGAATTATCGAAAACAGCAGTCGGTAACAATCTATCTAGTGTCTGTTTCAGACCGAGTCAGTAACCATACCAACACAGAGAACATGTCCTTCTCAGGCAGTAACTGGCTGAAGATGGCCTGTCAATATGTTTCATGGCTTATTTGAACAGCGTGACTTATATTGCTCCCGGTGTACACCTGTGCTCTGTTGTTGTCAGTGTGTCAGAGGGGGATTGCGTCTACTGTAAAATAGAATCTACTGTAGTATTGAATCTACTGTAATCTAGAATCCCTCTGAAGCCAACGTCTCTGAAGGTTATGATGTCATCCGGCATGAATGAGTTTTATTTCCTAGTAATTTTACAATTGGACCATGAAAGCCAATACCCTCCCACTCTAATAAAAAATAGTGCCTTTTTTTACAATAGTGGCTTGATGGACATTTAAAGGATGGCTTTTTCCTGTGCTTTGTTCTGATTATGCAGCCCAGACGATGTTTATTAGATTAAAAATCAGTCACTGCGACACGTAGAGGAAAAAAAAATACAAAATACAAAAGGGGGAGAGCTGGTGCGCCAAACGGCTGCATCTGGCCCTTGCTTTACTCTTCTTCTGGTCGTTTTTATTGCAAATTGAGACCAAATAGCTTTGTAAGGCATCAGGGGGGATCCATTTCTCAGTGATTCAAACCAGCAGTACGTAGCGTAATATTTATGATCACAGCTCTGTCAATTAATGGGAATGGAGTGGCTTTACAGTCATATTCAAACAAGGGACCAGGTTTAATAGCAGAAGAGCGGAGAGAGGATTAAGAACGGACATCTGTAAAACATAACAATGTGAGTTGAAAGAGGGGAGGAAGGCACGGTCCGGTTACCAGCCAATGTTGATTTCTATGAAGTCCGTTGTGTTGATTTCTGTGAAGTCCGTTGTGTTGATTTCTGTGAAGTCCGTTGTGTTGATTTCTGTTCAGTCCATAGTGTTGATTTCTGTGAAGTCCACTGTTGGTGGAGTATGGAATTTCCATGTTTTCTGATGTTGCTAGAGTAGGATCGTATCAGCTGAATGCTTCCCAGGATGGACCTTTTCCCAGCACAGTGATGTCGGCTTGTACACTCACAGACACTCTGATCCACAGCTCCTCGTCGTCCCAGGTGCCTTGTGAGATAAAGTTTGACTCAACGTCCCTCGAACCACAGTCAACAGCCCCTCAGAAAAAACACATGGCCAAAAAACTGTGTTCTATGTTGATACTTAGACTTCTGTTCACAAAAAATCCACTGGCCTAAAAGCAGGGCTTTTAACCCAGTTATTCTGGCAACTGTTTCCTATCTCGCCCTCAGAAGCCCATAATGGATCCTGTAACCATCCACAGATTCCAGTTGGCTACTCCGCGCCTCCTCTTCCTGTGTAAATATCCCCCAGGTCGTTGTGGTGTATGACAATGTGTTGTCAGTCATATTACCTAAAATTATGTTTTGTAAATAAGTGCAGAATTACGTCGTCATACAGTTATTCAGAGCTAGGAAGCAAGATAAACAAATAATGTATGTTATCCCTCACACCACTGATTAACATTTTTAGATAGCAACACGCTGCTAGCTAACATGTTATCTTATCCAGAGTCTAGATTCAATTACAAGTTACCCAAGTAGCTAAAAACAAAAACAAATATTTTGTTTCATCCTCTGTAAATTTTTACAATTATAACTGAGGACGTAGCAATGGAAATTGACTTAAAAAATTACCTTAATGCTCACGGTTTCTCAGAAATCTCCCGGTGACACCCAGACATCTCTCTCATTGTGTTCGGCTGAATTAAGTTGTCATGGGATTCCTAATTAATAGACAAGCTGATTCAGGTATGCTAGCGTTGGGGTGCAGGTTACAACGGGAATGGCTGGGGTTCCCCAGGAGAGGTTTGAGAACCACTGCCTTGAGTCACAGTGGTCCCTGTTATGAGGCTGTCTGACATGGATGTCACTGAGAGCTTCCTTAAGCTACACAGGCGGTTTAGAAACTGCATTGGAAGGCTTGTTTCAAAGAAGAACATCTCAAATATAACTAAAATGTCCAAAACAGTGCCCTTAAATTTTAGGAAGGAAATAATGTTATCGCTGCCCCGCTTGGATGGGGGAACTAAATAAACATATTGTTGTGTGCTTCTTTCGGTGGTAGCAAGACTGGGTAGGTTCGCAGGTTTACATTAGAGAGTAAAATGTCTAGCCATGGTTGTTCACTGGAAACCTCCAGAGATGCTCTCGTAGTTTCTCTCTTTCTCTGTCTGGTGTCTTTGAATGTCAAAGAGAGCACCTTTCATGGCGTGGACCGACTGATCTGTCACCCTGTGGGGGTCCAATTCAGAAGACAGGATAATGTCCTCATTATGGCCAGGCCTCGTCAGTGATCGCTCTCTGATTATCATATGATTAAGTTCTCCTGGCAGGGGTTGAGGAGGACCTGTCACACAGAACATCTGCATAATGGCAGAAATGCTGAAAATTCTCAGATAATAAACAGACAGTTTTGATGCTTTTCAGGGGATGAACGTGAATGAGAGAGATTATTTAGATTTCGTGTAGATGATTATACAAAAATACAGTGGGAGACACAGAAGCAACTGCCAAATTCAAAACAGGCAAAAGGGTGGGTGAAAGCAGTATACAGTTTAGCATTCAGGTGGATCATGAAGAGCTCGGCAGATTTGTTGTCCTTTGACTGACTGCTGTTGGGCAGACATCAGACAGACTGAGCCGGAATCTGCGGAGGTCTCACTGAGCTATGTTTATTTTCATATATTTCCTCTGACGTGCAGTGCTACTGGGTGTGTGCGTGTCTTTGTGTGTGTCTTTTTGTGTGTGTGTGTGTGTGTCTTGGGGGAGTGGGGGAAAAAATCCAGAGGTAATCTCAGGCACAAAGGCAATGTCATTATAGACAGGGGGGACATTATTCTAAAATGGCAACCGATGCAGCGCCCAGACATGAGATAAGGTGAGGAGAAAATATGGAGGGGAGAAAAGAGGGCATGGGATAGAGGGAAAGGAGCCGGAGA
>JACXGJ010017287.1:0-11339 GCA_016801105.1 Esox niger
AAAATGTTTGAACGTGGTAGACGACATGACTCCCACAGTCTTAATCCGGTGAACTATGAGGAAAAGTTAGTAACTGGGGTCAAGGGACGTGTACTTATACCGTTTTGCGAAAGAGCGCTCTACCCGTTAAACTGAAAGTGGTTGAACTCTTCGCCTGTGTACAGTGTTGCCATGAAGCGATTGTGGTTGTGCACGTACCAAGGATGCTGCTGCATGACAGTAGGGAAAGTGAGAGAGAGCGAGAATGCCACAAACGGTATGATCTGGACTAATGGGGGTTGTGCAATCATACAGTATTTAGGTTAATTTAGGGACCAAATTAGGATGTGCTGCAAAACAAGTACACTGCCGGTCTCTTCTACAAGTTTAAAACTTTTAACAGATTGATTGTCACACATGCTATCAAATAGGTTATAACCTGTAAAACGGTCTCATATTCCAATTGACAGTTCTACATAATCATTGGCTGTTTTACAGTCAATTACTAGACAAATACGATTTTTTCTTATTATTAAATCAACAGTCAAATTGGCGCACGAATGAGAACAAGTATAACGTTGCATTGCCTTGTGCAACGATATGCGGTACGGGTTAAACGGTTCCATAGTGTCTGAACTTTTCACCGCCACTGCCTAAGGAAGCGTATAGTTAAGTTAATTAAAATTTTAATGATGTGATAAAAATGCAATAATGTGATTTGCATTTTAATTTTAATGAAGGCCTACTGGTATGCACATTCGTGGTTAAAATTAAGATGTTATGAAAAGCCATTTTGCGTTTTATTTTCAAAGTCTTGCCCCGTTTTGTGTTTAACAAAATTCAAATTTTCATTCAAATGTGAAAAGTGAGATACAGCGCCACCCATAGCAAATTAATTTCCACCCCCTAACGCTGTTTTCCTAACTCAATGAAAGTGGCTGTGCAATGCGTTAGGCATTTACAGTTTCTTGTTCTACGGCCCTGTCAGTCGTTATTTGGAGGCGGGAGACAGTGTTCAACGTGCCAGCCGGAAATAGGCAAGCTGCAATCATAGATATATGGGCGCAATGGCAACTGCAAGGTGCAAGTAATGTTAGATTTAACAGATCATATTGAAAGCTATTTGATTTCCTGGTCAGATGCTCACGACATACTCTTGCTTAAAATGCGAATGCAAACAGTATGCAATGATGTGCA
Organism: Esox niger; assembly: GCA_016801105.1. Taxonomy (NCBI): domain Eukaryota; kingdom Metazoa; phylum Chordata; class Actinopteri; order Esociformes; family Esocidae; genus Esox; species Esox niger. The sequence goes on from JACXGJ010017287.1 coordinate 1,177, forward strand.
AGTCATTTATCCCTGTATTTAATTGAAAATATTACAATAATAAGACAACATATCACATTTTGAAACAGAGAACGTTTATTGTTTTTGGAAAAATACATGCCTATTTTGAATTAGATGCCAGCAACACGTTTAAAAAACGTTGGAACAGGGGCTTGTTTACGACTGTGTTGCATCACCTCTTTTCACAATACTCTGTAAGTGTTTGGGAACTAGCAATAGGAGACCAGTTCTGTAGTTTTGAAAATGAAATGTATTCCCATTTTTGCTTGATATAGGATTATAGCTGCTTCCATTTTTGGTCTTGTGCCTTGCATTCCGGGCTTTCTCTGGATTCTGTGAATCTTTTAATGATATTATGTACAGTAGATGATAAGATCCCCAAACTCTGCAATTTTACATTGAAAAACGTTATTCTTAAATTGTTGCACGATTTTTTGGCTCAGTCTTTCACAGATTGATGAACCCCTCCCCATCCTCACTTTTGACAGACCCATCCTCTCTGGAATGATCTTGTTACTGAACAATTATCCTAATTATTTGTGTGATATACATATAACCCTATGTAACACAATTTCTATTCTAGAGTAGTGTTATTTAATAATTGCTAATGCCTAAAAGTATTGAAAACAGCTATTATTCCCCACAAACGTTGCATTTGTGACCAGGAAAGCAACATTTTGAAGTGATCAATTGTCAGAAAACTAACTTAAATTGCCTGTTCGTCACATCCTTCAATATCCAATGAATATTATTTATCAAATCGCATAGACATATTTGTACCAATTTTGAAGATGGATTGGATAGACTTCCAAGTACATTGTATCTTTAAGAATGGAACGTGATTTGAGTGTGTTCTGCCATTTCCGTCATTCCAGCCGGCGGTGTCACTCAACAACAATCGTAGACTGAGAATTTACTCCAAACATGTCACTCACAGCCGTTTAGGGTAGGTTTTAATGCACTATGCACCTTTTTTGTGTCTCTACATTAACGTATAAGATAATAATAATAAATGGGTAAAAGCATATAAACGTCCCATTCACCAACCATAACGTCCATGCAAGTTATTTTTAGACCCAAGCTGTAGCAAGCTATCATAGCTAGCTGCTAATAGCTTGCTAACCACACTATCTAACGTAGCTAGCTTATTCTCCTATGTTGAGTAATTCAAGAAAAAACAAAATCCCTTAACGTGCACATTTTCATGCAATAAAGTAATGGGAGTTAGTATGCTCGCTAGACTAGCTGACGAAAACGTACTGACAATATTTACGTTGTCTGGTTTTTATAGGCAGTGGGAAACTCAAGTCGCGTGCTATGTTGTTGTTGAAGAGACAAGCAGCTAACGTTAGCTAAACAAGATAAACAGAAACCGTTATCTGGCTAGTTCTCTTCGCAACTAACTTTAAAAACACGAAACCCAATGAAAATGTGGTTATACATAACATTCTCTTTCGTTTTTCTGTCTAGATTGTGATTATAGGTCTGGCGATTTATCTAAACTATCTGCCTTAATTTTGTTAGATGTCTACCTGCCAACTTAAAATGCCTGCTATCTTGTACATTTAAATATTTCCCTGATCTCATGCAGAGATATGGATAAAACATCGATATATTGCTTTGTTTGTGCTTGGAACAGGTGAAGAGTTGTGACTCATTTTAATTTAACGTCTCTTCAGCTCACCATTCTCACTTGAAGAGTAACCTTTGGGATTTAGTTAGAGATTGGTGGAGGCTGTCTGATGTTCAGCCATGGATGAAGAGGACAGCCAGGATGAGCTGATAAACCGTAATGCCTCCCATGGGAAAGGAAAGCGACCAGCAGTGTGGGCAATCTCAGGTATGTATGTAATAATATCCCAAATAGGAAAATATATCTACATTTTAGGAATTGTAGTGAATGGCTCTCAGTGCATTAGTCAATCTCCCCACATTTCTACGGGTATATAAATAATACTTACTCATGTGCAGATGAAGACAGTGATGAAGGTGGGGAAGAATCTGAGGGAGTGTCGGATGGTGGTGGTGGTGGTGGCGGCGATGATGATGATGACGAGGAAGACAATATTGAAGAAGATGATGATGATGATGATGACGACGATGAGGAAGACGACGACAGTGATGGTAATTGCCAGTTGGTACCTTTTAAACCCTAAGTATAGATGAGCTTTTCACTTCGGTTTCATAACCACTGATTATACCATATGCCTACTTTTCAGATGGAGAAGAGGAGGACGCTGGCGAGGTGGTGGTGGGCGCAGTGGGGGGAGTGTCTTCTGAATTGGCAGATTTAAGTTCAGATGAGGACACTGAGAAATGCCCAATCTGCCTCAATTCATTCCATAGCCAGCCTGTGGCCACACCAGAAAGCTGCGAACACTACTTCTGCCTTGACTGTATCCTTGAGTGGTCCAAGGTAGATGGATAATATCAGAGGGGTGAAGAAAAAAGTTCAAAGCCTTTTACTCCAGTATTAAAAGATCTCGGAGACACTAGTGACAACACACTTTCTGTACAAACTGAGTTTTTGTTAAAACAGTCAGGAATTGTTGGAAGTGTGTCCAAATTGTGTGTTTCGTCTTCCCTCAGAATGCGAATTCCTGTCCTGTAGATAGAAAGGTCTTTAATAACATCTACCTGAGAAAATGTTATGGAGGGAAAGTGCAGAAAATGGTGAGTTTAACATTTCAGGCTATTCTTTCTCTAAGCTTGTCTTACCTTGGTCATGATTTAAAGATGCAGTCCAGGACTTTTCTGTATAAAAAAAGTTTTTTGAAACCTCCTATGGTTTGATATTTAATATGTGCAATGTGTTGTTTATATGTGCCAAAATCTAAAAAGAAAAGTACAATCACTGTCATACCTCAATTATCCATGAAGTTCTAAGTTTGAAAGCAAATACTTTTTGAGATAGGCCTAGGGCTGATATCAGCACATAAAGTGTATGACTTTTTTGTCTTGACAGCAATTGGCAGCATGGGCCAAACAAATGTAATTCATCTTTAATGTTTCTGGATGTTTTTGTGGTGCTTTATGCTTTATTTGGCATGATCATTTCTCATGAAGGGAGTTTCATGTATGTAGTGGCAAAAAACATTCAAACAAAACACTTGGTGTTCAAATATGGAGAATATTTCATTTTCCGGTCCTTTCTCTTTTTGTATGATGTTATGATTGAGTGCAGATCACCGTGCAGAAGCCTGTGAAGGAGGGCCAGGAAGAGGTGATCGACCTAGAGCTGGAACAGACTAGCTGTGAGGTGTGTGGGGGGAGCGATCGTGAAGACCGCCTGCTGCTATGTGACGGCTGTGATGCTGGGTGAGACAAGCTACATCTTGCCGTGACACAGACATTTCTGATTAACTAAGAATTCAAAATTGTTTTACCACTGTACATCATTTTGCTCTGTGGTTTTGCTATGTTCTGATCAGATCATCCCTAATAGGGGTGTAATGTTATATGTGCCGAACTGTGGTACAGGACTCCCATCTGTCTGCACTGTGAACACAAACGCGTAATATCAATGAAAATAGTTGGTATTTCCTTGTTTCTTTCAGTTTTGCTTGTTCAAATGAAAGGAATGGGGTAATAACACAGATGCAAAACTCTGGCTACAAACTTCTCAGTATCTCTTGTGGTATATTGTCTTTGAAGTTGTTTTTGTTTTTATTTATTCATGATCACATTGAAGACCTAACAGTTCTGTAACACAGTCTAGTGCATATCATTGTAGAGTTAAAGCCCCACAGTCCTAAAATTTGGTACTCTACTGAAGGTACCACATGGAGTGCCTGACCCCTCCGTTGGATGCTGTACCGGTTGAGGAATGGTTCTGTCCAGAGTGTCTAGCCAACGGCCGCCATTTGAGTAATCATTCTCACTACTTCTCATCACCTTTTGTGTAAAGCGAAAGTGCACAAAGTTAACGACGGTAAGTCATGTAACCGCGTTCCTAAAAGCCCTATGTTCCTCCTCTTTTGGGGCTTCAGCGGAGGAGCTGAGCGACCCGGAGAGTCTGGGCAGCACGCGTCCTACCACGAGCCGCTCTCGCCCCCCAATGGCCGGCCCCACCAGAGCCATTGCCCGCACCCAGCAGAGCGAAAGAGTCCGTGCCAGCGTCAACCGCCATCGCATCACCCAGGCACGCACTGCACAGGTTTGGCATGGCGCATGCTGCATTCTGCTGACTTTACTGATTTCCCTCTCTGCAGTCTGCTAGTGTCTTGCTATCTAGCACTGACTGTGTGGCATTCATATGAACGTCATTGTGGCCCAGTTTGAAGTCCGGGGCCCTCTGGATCGGGTCTTTTTTCAGGGACCTCTGTATTTTGCTCTGTTCATCCTTTCTTCAGTCCTAAATCCTGACCAGTCTTCCAGTGTGTTTTGTTGAGTAGCACCCAGCAAAGCATTATGCTTTCACCCCGCTTCATCGTAGGTATGGTGTTAGCCATGTGAAAAGTGGTACCTTGTTTTTGCCACCTGTAGTGCTTGGCATTCAGACCTAATAGTTTGCTTTTGGTCTCATCAGCCCAGAGAAAGTTCTTCAGACTGCAAGTCATATGCCTTTAACTTTGGAGTGGCTTCTGTCTTGGCCCTCTACCATAAAGATCTGATTGATGAAGTGCTGCGGAGATGGATGTCCTTGTGGCACGTTCTGCCTTCTTTGCAGAGAAACTCTGAAACTGTTGATTTAGTCATATGGTTCTTGGTCACCTCAATGACTAAGGCCCTTCTTACCCGGTTGCTTGGTTTGGCTGGACGTTCTGCTCTAGAAAAAGTCGTGGTGGTTCCATCCTTTCATTTGACAATGGAGCCCTTTTCACAATGGAGTCATCTCAGAACTTCTAATGCTTTAGCATTATTGTATAAACTTCCTTAGATCCATGCTTTGACACAATAATAGAAGGAGTCTCAATACTGTCCAAGACAACTGTACCCGGTGTGAGGGCTTTATTTTAAACTGGGGAACTGGGAAGATCCCTATTGTATTGTGGTGACTACCAGCTGTGTTAACTGCCTGAATAAACCACTCAGTGGCTTCAAGACAAGCTCCTCTTATGAAGACCAAAAGTGAAGCAGTTTATCTTCTCTGAGCCAGAAGAAGTCTGTAAAACTTGATTGGTCGATTTTGTTGTCGAGAAAATAGAACGGCGCTTTATGACAGAGACTTCTTCCCATCCCAGTGACCACTGTTCCTAGTATGTTTTTAGATCATGTCTGTTTGCAGTCCAGGCCCCCAGCAGTTACATTTTGAGTAGGCTGCATGATAATCTTTTGTAATAACCACCAACATATCCTGCCTGTGCTGAAACGTGTATGTCAAAGGAGTGCGGTGTCACTTAACATTTAATGAATTGAATTTGATATCCAGGTACATTCAGGGTGGTTCTAGAGTGCAGACTGACTTTCATTGGAGTGCATGTGAAGGTGATGTTTAGTAAAGCATTATATAGTCCCAATAGAGAGCAGACAACCAGTAGTGATCTAGTGTACTTCTGCACTCAGATCGCCCCCAGTTTTCTGATGCCACAGTCCACCTGGCTGGATGAAACCATCAATGCTGTTGTGGCAGGACTCAACACAGCTGTTTACATACGGGACCTCACACCCCGTGCTCCATCCAGCCGGACACGCAGGACAGGTGAACACATTTGAAGTACTATCATTCTGCTCCTGAGTCACATTACAGTTGAAAGGATTTGAAGAATGTAAAGGGGACATTTAGACACTTCTGTGTCCATTCACCTGGGCTGCCTAAATTGGCTGACACTGACCAGTACCTTGCCTATAGACACCCAGTATCCCTGTGTAGATTGGTAAAAGAGATGTCTACATTCGCCTTTGTCCCCACAGTAAGACGCAGGAAAGGGAAGAGTAAGAGGTCCTGGTCTGCCACGGGTGGTAAGGGCAAAGCTGCAGGCACAGGGGTGAAGAGGAAGAAACGGAGAGCAAGAAGGACCAAGTCCAGGAGAAAACTGGTAAGACTTATAGAACATACAATATATAACATGTGCAACATGAAAATGACTGGGTTGTCAAGCAGTGCTTGAAGTATGGTGCTTGAACTATGGCGAGCACACACAAATCAAACCATTACCCAGAAACCACAACAGGTACCAAATCATCCTCCAGAAGCCTGTGACATTGTCAGGTGTGAATCACTGATCATGTTCAATATATGCGTGTTGCTAGGTGGTGAAAAAGGAGCCTACATCTCGTGGTCGTATAGCTCGTAGCCTGGGGATAGGGAAGCCCCAACGTGGTTCGTCTGTTCCGTCTGTGTACCGGCCTATAGAAACCTCCCTGGGCAGTATGAGAGCTGACATAGGAGCTGCTTCGCTTTCTGTCTACGGAGACCCCTATGATCTGGACCCCTTTAATAACAGGTCTGTGGATGTCTCAGCCACAACTCACTGCCATTATACTGTTCTTTATTACTGTGAAGAGTGGACATAGGACTTCTCAGGCTAATAAAAGCATAACGCTGATCATAGAGATGACAATATAAAAGGACCCACCATGAAGTGAAAAATGACCACAATCACTGGTCTGAATTTTGATTGGCTCTTCATCCCACCTCAGAGAGGATGACGAGGAGCAAGCCTTGTCCAAGTCATCACTGCTGGAGGCCAAGAGACGTGGGTTATCACGCTCCGCCCTCCGCTCACACCAACCTGTGGCTCGGCCTATCACTGCTGGCCTCTCCAGGTACCGCCCCTCCAACGCTATGCCACCCACATCCTTGGCTGCCTGTGCTGGACCTGCTTAGCATACCACAAAATGAAGTTCTCACTAATAATTCTAGAATAATAATACAAAAATCGCTGAAAAGTAGATTATGATAACAATAGAACATTGTATCAATACCAACAACTAAGTTCCAATGTTACCGATTTATTATTGACACGGTATTATAGGCGGGGCCTGAACTTGCCCCTGGTGGAGGAGGTGGTGGAGGCGGCCCCAGTGCCTGACCTGCTGGGAAGCATCCTATCAGGACAGAGCATGCTGCTGATGGACAGCTCTGATGTGATCATTAACAGAGATGGATCCCTCAAAGCCATCAAACCAGGTGAGCTAAAAGGTTTCTGCCGGTTTTTTTTTAATATATTTGCTCCGTCTCTCCTCATAACTCTTGCTTTCTCTTGAAATTGTTCGGCCTGTGACCACACACCTGGCTCTTCACGTGCAACACTTCGTTAGGTGTATTGGTTGCTAGTCAACCACAGATGTTGAATTGTTAGGTTTTGTTGCACCCCAACATCCTGTGGTGTGGAGTAATGCTGTGACTGTCTGTGTCGTGTCTGTGTTGTAGTAGGTGAGTCCAGTAAGCCGGGCAGCAGCAGAAACAGCAGCTCTGGTGAATCAGTAGCTCTGCTCCACCCAGGGACGTCCCCTAACCCAGCAGCCATCTCACTATCTGCTACCGCTGAACTACTGGGAGGGCCCTCCTCCTCTTCCTCCCACAGTTCCCCGGGTCCCTGTCTGTCCCCTGATCTCGTCTCATCCCCCCGCCGGGCCAGTCACAGCCAGACCCAGCCGCCCCCCGTCCTCGGTCATCCACGCCTGCAGCCCTCGGCCCCCCATATCCCCAGCCCCGGACACAGCAACTGGGGCGCCGCTAATGTGCGAATCGCCCACAAGACCAAGAGTGGAGCCGCCTCTACCTCCCCCAGTACCCAAGACTCTCGCTCCAGAGGGTGGGAGGCGGTGCCACCACAGCCCGAGGCTAAGAAGGCTGCTCCCAAACCGGTGTGGGAGGCACCGGTATCATTGCTTCCCAGGATACCAAAGATCAAACGGGAGAGTGGTGGCCTGATGAATGGCCTGGCCAGCAGGGGGGGCCGTGCTGACGTGGTCCCTGAGGCCTGTGTGAACGGCCTGGCTGGTAACGGGGGCAGGCATCGAGGCGTGGAGCGACCGCAACAGCAGGGCAGTACCGAGGGCCACTTCCAGAGACCCGATAGAGCAGGCTCTGCATCCGCCTTCTCCAGCTCTTTCTCCTCAACCTCCTCATCTGGCTCTCCAGCCAACCCTCCGCGCTCCTCTTCGGCCTCGTCGTCGTCCACGGTGTGTTTTCGCATCAACGCCAGCGGCAGTGTGTGGCACGCCCGACAGATTAGCAACGCGTCAGCCATCTTTGCAGCTGGCGACAGTCCAGAGCGAGCGGAGGAAGAGAAGGTGAGGCGAAGGAAAGAGAAGAGCTGGAGCACAACAAAGCCCCCGACCTCAGACAGACGGGTTAAAGAAGAGGAGGGGGACATATACGACCCCTTTCACCCCACAGGCTCTGACTCCAACACCTCAGACAGCGAAGCCGATCGTCATGCTGGGGGGAAACCAACCGCGGGAGGAAAGGAAGGGGTCAGCCACCAGGTGAAAGCTGAGGAGCTAGAGAGTAACGTGTCACTGGAGAGGGATGAGGGCTCAGGAGAAGCCGTGGTGAAGGGAGAGCCAGAGATCTCCGAAGCGACAAGGCCCGGTCGCAGCCCACACAATGCACCCAGGTCTGGGATGACCGGTGCCAGCACTTCCCTCTCCCAGAGCCGAGTCACAGTGAAGAGGGAGAGGAATGAGCCGGCCGGTGACAATAGACCGCACAGACAGACTGGCAGCGGTAGACGGACTCAGGACGACAGGACTCCTCTGTACTCATCCAGCTCAGCCTCCTGCCACCTCAGCAACAGCTTGGTGAAGACAGAAATGAAGTCAGAGCACCAGGACGGCTCCCCACGGTCCATGTCTTCATCCAGATCTCACTCTGGGCCTTCAGGCCAAGGAAGGACAGTTAAAGAAGAACGGTCTTCCCCAGTGTGCCTGAATTCCTCAAGCAGCCCGGAGACAGGCAGGAGGAGAGACAAGGTCTCAGAGCAGTCAGAGAGGAGGAGAGTCCAAGGGAGCAGGGGAGGAGGCCAGGGTGAGGAAAGGAGGTCCTTGTGTTCACAATCAATGGAGAGGAGAAGGAGTTGTTCCCCGTTGGACGGCTCAATCTCTGACACCTCTGAGAGGTCTGGCAGAAAGAAAAGACGGTCGAGTTCATCGATTGACAGGAGGCGCTCTAGGTAATATTGTCATTCATTATGCACTTAGGTTCATTCTGACTGTAGTGATGTCGTGATATTTCAGTAGTGATTGGGAAATGTATTTCAGCGTGTTTTGTTATTATACTTTTATTTGTATTAAGGTCCGAGTCAGGTTCCAGCAGCAGAGAGCGGTCCAAGAGGAGGAAGCAGAAGAGGGAGAGCAGGGAGAGGAATGACAGCAGAGGGAGGGAGAGAGGCCCACCGTCTAAGGACAGAACGCATCGCCCGCTGTCTCGCTCGTGGTCCCATTCTAGGTCCAGGGAGAGGAGGAAAGACCACTCACAACCATCATCCTCCAGATCAAAGGACAGGAGGAGGTCGCAGTCCAGAGAGCGAAGGAAAGAAGAGGGGAAAAGGAAACCACCGGTGTCTTCCTCTTCCTCCAAAGCCCCGAAGGAACAGACAGAGAAGAAAAAAGGGAAAGCGACCCCCCCTCTCCTGCTCAAACAGGAACGTGAGACTAAAGAAGAGAGGAAAGAACGGGATTTTAATCCAGGGAAGCCTTCCTCTTTCTCAGGACTTCAACCGGCTTCTGAAATGGGAAAGGAGACCGACAGCAGGGATGTTAAAGTGGAGACACATACTTCTCTCTCAGAAAGATTACTCAAGGAGTCTAAACTGCTTAGAGAGATAAAAAAGGAGAAATCAAACGTCTTTGATTTGTTTGAAGACTCAGTGGATAGTAAACCAATCAAGAAAGAGAAACCTCTCTCAGTGTTCAGCACCTTCAAGGACTTAGAAGAGCACAGAGAGAGGATGAAAGAAAACCCTCCCTGCCTCATAAAGGAGGCATGTTCACTCTCCACATCAGACATGGCAGACGATAAAGGCCAGGTATTGAAGAAAGAGACCCACACTGAACCCATTGGCCCTGAGCTGTCCCAACCCCAAACCTCCAACATCCCTGCCTTTCACTGCACCCAACCTGGCCTTCCCAGCCTGTTACCACTCAACACCAACCCTGAACCCATTGGCCCTGAGCTGTCCCAACCCCTAACCTCCAACATCCCTGCCTTTCACTGCACCCAACCTGGCCTTCCCAGCCTGTTACCACTCAACACCAACCCTGAACCCATTGGC
>JACXGJ010017288.1:0-11363 GCA_016801105.1 Esox niger
AGTAATACCGGGCTGTGCCTGACCCTAACCGTCTGTATAGTAATACCGGGCTGAGCCTGACCCTAACCGTCTGTATACTAATACCAGGCTGAGCCTGACCCTAACCGTCTGTATAGTAATACCAGGCTGTGCCTGACCCTAACCGTCTGTATACTAATACCGGGCTGAGTCTGGTGTTTTTCTCTCTGGTTATGTGGTTGTGTGTCATCTAGACCCAGAGACACTCAGCAGGGTCACATATCAGTGTTTAGAAGGTAATGTGTTTGATTTGTTTGCCATCAGGCCAGTCAGGGTAGTTGGAGTACATGCCATGTGTTATGGTTGGGTCTGGAGTGAGGTCAAGGTCAATCTGACAGCATGTAATATCATGATGTACCCAAACACCGCTAGCTAACTACAGTAGCAGCTACTCGGGATAAAAAAAGCTACTTAAACGATATTTGTAAAATGTCCAGTACCAGTATCATCAAAGCATTAGGAAACAAAAAGAGAATCATTTAGTAAGCTTGTCCTGGGGTAAAGGGGTAAGGTAGTCAGGCAAACAGTGGGCCTTCTAATAACGGAGGTCCTGGAGTTAGCACCTGGAATGAATTTATGCTGTACTCCCTGCAGTATGTTAATGGATTGACTGGTAAAGAGACACACATACCTACAGTAATGTAATATATAGATAAATGAACTTCTACAGTAGAGGTTGACTGAATGGGCATTTATTTCCTGACTCCTACCTGGAGTAGTTGAACAGTCGGCTGTCCCAGAGGGTGTGTTCACCTCGGGGAGGGGAGTGGAAAAAACAGGAGTCCGAGCCGTCAAAGCGGTTCAGTCCATCCTCTGTGTTCTTAGAGGCATGGCTATGGACCACATCCAACAACACAACGATGTTCAAGGAGTGGGCGGTGTCTATCATCAACTTCAGATCTTCCGGGGTCCCATAGCGACTAGAGACACACAGATGCAAAAAAGATGGGACAATATAACAGTGCTTATTTGGTATGGGTAGTGCAACAGTAGAAGTCTAATAGATAATAGTATAGCACAACATTACAGTGTGTTAGGGTTGGTTCTCAGACTAGGTACATGCAGTACTAGTGAGAAGAGATCTTACTAATAGCAGAATTCTTGTTGCCTTTTAATTAATTGCCAAATGTTCTAAACCTGCATGGCACGGCATTCTATTATTTAGTACTTATTTTAAATCAGGAAAACAAAACAACTTAAAGTGCTCACTTGAAATAAAGTTGGTCCATATTTTAGATCAATAGTGAAGACATCCAAACTATAATATATGGAATAATGTAGTAACTAAAACATTTGAGTTCCCACATAGGAAATCAACTGATGCAGCACCATCACTTTCCCTAGCCAAATTGCCCTTACACAGCCTGGAGGTGTGTTTTGGATCATTGTCCTGTTGAAAACCAAATTATAGTCCCACTAAGCGCAAACCAGATGGGATGGGGCATCACAGCGGAATGCTGTGGTAGCCATGATGGTAGAGTGTGCCTTGAATTCTGGAAACATTACACCCTAACCCTAATCCTAACCACTGGCAAAGCCCCTCACATTATCACACCTTCCATCCTTCACCATGAGAACCACAAATGCTAAGATCATTCGTTGCCCCACTCTGCATCTCACAAAGACAGCAATTTGGAACCAAGAATCTCAAATTTGGACTCATCAGACCAAAGGACACATTTCCACCCATTTAATGTCTATTTGTCATGTTTCTCGGTCCAAGCAAATCTTCTCATTGGTCTCCTTCAGTAGTGTTTTTATTGCAACAATACATCCATAAAAGCCTGATTCATGCAACCGCCTCTGGACAGCTGATGTTGAAATGTTTCTGTTAATTGAACTCTGTGAAGCAGTTTTTTGGTCTTCAATCTGAGTTGCAGTTAATTCCCTAATTCTGAGGCTTGTAACTCTAATGAACTTATCAACTGCAGCAGGGGTAACACTGGGTCTTCCTATCCTGTGGCGGTCCTCATGAGAGACAGTTTCATCAAAGTGCTCTGTGGATTTTGTGACTGCACTTGAAGACACTTTCAAAGAATCAACATTAACGGGATTGACTTACCTTCATGTCTTGAAGTAATGACAGACTGTTGTTTCTCCTTGCTTCTGTGAACAGTTCTTGTCATAATACAGACTACTACTGTACAGACATAATGATTGTGTTCTGTATAAAAACCCTACCTAAACACAACACAACGTATTGGCTAGAATGCATTAATAAGGAAAGATATTCCACAAATGTACTTTTGACAAGGCACCTGTTAATTACAATTCATTCCAGGTGACTACCTCACCTTGAGAGAAGGCAAAGACTGCACACCGGTCATTAAGGGTGCCTACTTTGAAAATGTCATTTTTTATTTTACCTGGATGCAGCAAAGAAGCTTGTGACTTGATAACCGAAGCTGGCATAGTAGGCATGCTCCATGATAGCCATCAACTGGATACAGTTGTATCCTGAACCAAAGCAGTCAATGACAGATAAAATCAGTTGGTCAGTAAACCTATCTGTGAATTTAACAATGATAGTGAGAATGGAAGCGTGAACACAAACAGGTTTCGTTGTCATCATGACCTGTCTCAAACAGTTAGTTTTTATCATTCATTTACTGACCATGCATCTGTGCGTGCGCACACATATGGTGTTATCAAAGAGTGATAACATTCATACACATGTGTGTGTAAGAGCTACTTCGACACACTTTTAAAAGTAGCTGTAGGCCTACAGAAAATACCATTTAATGTACATTTCAGAGTTCAATATATATTTAGTTCTATGAATCGAGGCAAAAATGTTGGCTTCCGACAAGGTGTCACAGAATCGAGGAGCAAGAGGAAGATCCATTTTAACTCATCTCTATATCCCTCTCTATTCATCTTAGTGTTTCTTCCTGTCTCTCATACTGGCTCTTTCCTTGACAAGGGTCTGTCTCATTGCGTCCATAGCAGAGCAGTTTCTCTCTGTCATATCTGTCATCTGATAACAGCAGAACATCTTCTCAGAGAAAAAGACAATGCAGTTGTCCAGATTTTGTGAACCACTTGCACTAACCAAACCAGCAGCCGCAGTCTAACAGCAACATTCTATTTAGAAAACATAAGATATTGAAAGCTTTACGATTTCTTATAAAACTCAACAGAAACCATTCCAGTGGAACAGGAGAGGTTATAAATAAGCAACAATAATTTTGAAGACCACTGTTGGAGATTTTTTTTTTTAAACATTAAGGTATTCCAGTACCTTGAAGACTCACCCAGCTCTAGCGAGCCCCGCGAGCGCTTACCTAGCTCTAGCGAGCCCCGCGAGCGCTTACCTAGCTCTAGCGAGCCCCGCGAGCGCTTACCTAGCTCTAGCGAGCCCCGCGAGCGCTCACCTAGCTCTAGCGAGCCCCGCGAGCGCTCACCTAGCTCTAGCGAGCCCCGCGAGCGCTCACCTAGCTCTAGCGAGCCCCGCGAGCGCTCACCTAGCTCTAGCGATCCCCGCGAGCGCTCACCTAGCTCTAGCGAGCCCCGCGAGCGCTTACCTAGCTCTAGCGAGCCCCGCGAGCGCTTACCTAGCTCTAGCGATCCCCGCGAGCGCTTACCTAGCTCTAGCGAGCCCCGCGAGCGCTTACCTAGCTCTAGCGATCCCCGCGCGCGCTTACCTAGCTCTAGTGAGCCCCGCGCGCGCTTACCTAGCTCTAGCTAACACCACGAGCATAGTCTTAGCTCAGGGTAGCCCGGTGAAGCATTCCAAGTCTGGCTGTTTCTGAGTGGACATTGAAATTGCTTACCAAGATCTTTAATTCGAGGGAGGATGTTGTGTGTAAAGTCAGTGTAGGAGGCAATTTTTGGGTCAGGAGAAGCAATGCCCACGTGGGACTCATAGATCCGTAAACTTGTGGGCTTTTTGGGACGAGGATGGATGTGCTGTAGGATAGAAGAAAAAAAGCGGATGAACAGAAGAGGAAGGAGAGCCTATATATTAATCCGAGAACCGCCAGGCCTTTCAGCATACATACACACTGCTAAAAAATGTTAAGGGAACACGTAATTATCACAGTATAACAAGTCAATTTAACTTCAGTGAATCAATCTGTCCAATACTGGTAGCATGAGGCAGTACCTACAGCCCATACAAGTTGCACAGGTAGTCCAGCTCCTCCAGAAGGTTTGCTGTGTCTCCCAGTAGTCTCAAGAGCATGGAGAAGATACCAGAAGACAGGCCATTACACAAAAAGACCTGGATAGGGCCATAGAAGGACATCAACCCAACAGCAGGACAGGTAGCTGCTCCTTTGTGCAAGGAGGAACAGCAGGAGCACTGCCAGAGACCTACAAAATGACCATCAGCGAGCTACTGGTGTGCATGTTTCTGACCAAACTGTCAGAAACTGACTCCATTAGCGTGGCTTGAGGGCTCGACGTCCACTAGTGGGACCAGTGCTCACAACCCAGCCCAGTGCAGCTCGATTGGCATTCGAGAATTGGCCGGTCCGCCATTGGTGCCCCGTTTGCTACACACGGAGCATGTGACAGACGAGAATGAGTCTGGAGAAGCCGTGGCTAACGTTTATGCTGCCAGCAACATCATATAGCATGACCGGTTTTGTGGTCGGCCGGTGATGGTCTGGGGAGCCATATCCTTGGAGGGTCACACAGACCTTCACGTGCTAGCCAACAGCACTGCTGTTAGGTACCAGGATGAAATCCTCAGACACATCCTCAGACATTATGTTGGTGCAATTGGCACTGAGTTCCCCCTGGTGCAAGACAATGCCCGGCCTCATGTGGCCAGAGGGTGTTGGCAGTTCCTGGATGACAAAGGCAGTGATGTCATTGACTAGCCCCAGATGTTGTTGGGAGTTCATACAGGTATGTAGGGGGCCATATACACTACTGAGTGACATGCTGAGTTGTGGTGATGAAATTGCCAGTGATTTCAATTGTCTACTTATATTTTCAGTGCAAGTCTTAACCCAGCTCTCAATTAGTTGGTGATTTTGGTTTCCATTGGCCGTTATGTCATTTTGTACAAAACTAATTACACAATGTACAGTAAAGATTTTGATCAGATATAAGATTTAAGTATTCACAAGTTTCCAACTAAGTGAATTCCCTGACTTTCACTGACTAACTTGCTGAATTTCCATGACCTATAATGAACAGAAAAACAAGCATCCTTTGTGCAGTGCACTGATCAGACAAAAACCAGCCCACAGTATTTTAAACCCATCAATTTGCAAGCTTTATTTACTTGATCACAGACGTTTTCAATACAAAACTTGGTTTTCACTGCTTAAGCACACAACGATCAGCCATAACATTATGACCACTGACAGGTGAAGTGAAGAGCATTGAAAATCTCATTATCATGGCACCTGTCAGTGGGTGGGATATATTAGGCAGCAAGAGAACATCCTGTTTTCAAAGTTGATGTGATGAAAATGGGAAGCGTAAAGATTTCAGCGACTTTGACAAGGGTCAGTTGTGATGGCTAGAAGACTGTGTCAGAGCATCTCCAAAACTGCAGCCCTTGTGAGGTGTTCCCAGTCTGCAGTGGTCAGTACCTATCAAAAGTGGTCCAAGGAAGGAAAAGCTGTAAACCAATGAGTGAAAAGCTGGCCCGTGTGGTCCATGCAACAAGTGAGCTACTCTAGCTCAAATTGCTGAAAAAGTTTATGCAGGTACTGGTAGAAAATTGTCAGAACACATTACAGTTGCATCACAGTTTGTTGTGTATGTGCTTAAAATCGGCACGTGAGCATCAGAATGGGACCATGGAGCAATGGAAGGTGGCCAGAACTGAAGAATCACGTTTTCTATCACATCACGTAGATAGCAGGGGGCGTGTACGTTGCAAACCTGAAGAACATATGGCACCAGGATGCACTATTGGAAGAAGGCAAGCCGGCGGAGGCAGTATGATGCTTTGGGCAATGTTCTGTGGGAATACTTCGGTCCTGCCATTCACATGGATGAAAATCTTGGAGCCTGCCTTTCACTTTGCCTCCAAATTTCCCAGACCCCAATCTAATTGAGCATCTGTGAGATGTGCTGGACAAACAAGTCCAATCCATGGAGGCCACACTTGGCAACTTACAAGGACTTGAAGGATCTGCTGCTAATGTCTTGGTGCCTTCTACCACAGCACTCCTTCAGAGGTCTAGTAGAGTCCATGCCTCAACAGGTCAGGATGGTTTTGGTGGCAGAAGGGGGAACTTCACAATATTAGACAGGTGATCATAATGTTATGTCTGATCGGTGTAATGCACAATTATGATCATTATTAAGATGATGCTCCTATCAGCTTCATGCAGGTAACATCATGCGTCTTACTGTTTGTGTGGCTGTGAAATGCTCCCTCTCCCATATTTGATAGATCAATAGTAGTTTTACTTTACATTTAACTCTTCTGTCATCTACTTTTAAAAAACAGTCTTTGAAGTCATCATTATGTAGCCAAAATCCTTGAAATGTACATTTTCCTGGCATGTTTGCCTTCGTTAGCAGGTACAGTAGAACGCATATCTTGACTGAAGTGGTTGAAATTCCATGACCAGTGGGAACCCTGTATTCATATCCCTTCACTCAGTACTCTATTGAAGCACCTTTGTCAATGATTACAGCCTTGAATCTTCTGGGGTATGATACTACAAGCTTAGCACACCTGTACAGTGGGGAAACAAGTATTTGATACACTGCTGTGTATCACTGCTTTGTATCACTGCTGTGTAATCTAGAAAATCCCATTGTATGATTTTTAAATAATCAATTAGCATTTTATGGCATGACATAAGTATTTGATCAAGTACCAACCAGTAAGAATTCCTTCTCACAAAGACCTGTTAGTTTTTCTTCAAGAAGCCCTCCTGTTCTCCACTCATTACCAGTATTAACTGCAACTGTTTGAACTCATTACCTGTATAAGACACCTGTCCACACACTCAATCATGCAGACTCCAACCTCTCCACAATGGCCAAGACCAGAGAGCTGTGTAAGGACATCAGGGATAAAATTGTAGACCTGCACAAGTCTGGGATGGGTTACAGGACAATAGGCAAGCTGCTCGGTGAGAAGGCAACAACTGTTGGAACAATTATCAGAAAAAGGTTCAAGATGACGGTCAATGTCCCTCGGTCTGGGGCTCCATGCAAGATCTCACCTTGTGGGGCATCAATGATCATGAGGAAGGTGAGGGATCATCCCAGAACTACACGGCAGGACCTGGTCAATGACCTGAATACAGCTCTGACCACAGTCTCAAAGAAAACCAACCAAGAAAGCCGTTGTGGATTAAAATCCTGCAGTGCATGCAAGGTCCTCCTGCTCAAGCCAGCACATGTCCAGGCCCATCAGAAGTTTGCCAATGACCATCTGGATGATCCAGAGGAGGAATGGGAGAAGGTCATGTTGCCTGATGAGACAAAAATATAGCTTTTTGGTCTAAACTCCACTTGCCGTGTTTGGAGGAAGAAGAAGGATGAGTACAACCCCAAGAACACCATCCCAACCGTGAAGCATGAAGGTGGAAACATCATTCTTTGGGGATGCCTTTCTGCAAAGGGGACAGGACGACTGCACCGTATTGAGGGGAGGATGGATGGGGCCATGTATCGCGAGACCATGGCCAACAACCTCCT
Source organism: Esox niger (assembly GCA_016801105.1). NCBI lineage: Eukaryota > Metazoa > Chordata > Actinopteri > Esociformes > Esocidae > Esox > Esox niger. The sequence continues at coordinate 7,642 of JACXGJ010017288.1, forward strand.
TCCCTCAGTAAGAGCATTGAAGATGGGTCGTGGCTGAGTCTTTCAGTATGACAAAGACCCGAAACACACAGCCAGGGCTACTAAGGAGTGGCTCCGTAAGAAGCATCTTAAGGTCCTGAAGTGGCCTAGCCAATCTCCAGACCTGAACCCAATAGAAAATCTTTTGAGGGAGCTGAAAGTCTGTATTGCCCAGCAACAGCCCCGAAACCTGAAGGATCTGGAGAAGGTCTGTATGGAGGAGTGGGCCAAAATCCCTTCTGCTGTGTGTGCAAACCTGGTCAAGAACTACAGGAAACGTATGACCTCTGTAATTGCAAACAAAGGTTTCTGTACCAAATATTAAGTTCTGCTTTTCTATCAAATACTTATGTCATGCAATAAAATGCAAATTAATTATAAAAAAAATAATATAATGTGATTTTCTGGATTTTTGTTATATATTCCGTCTCTCACGGTTGAAGTGTACCTATGATAAAGATACAGACCTCTACATACTTTATAAGTAAGAAAACCTGCAAAATCAGCAGTGTATTAAATACTATTTCTCCCCACTGTATTTTGGAGCTTCTCCAAACCCCCTGTGCAGAACTTCTGTCAGGTTGGATGGGGTACATCCGATTCAGATATCCAGAGATGTTTGGTTCTAGTCTGGGCTCTGGATGGGTCACTCAAGGACATTTAATAACTTTAAGGAGTCCTGCATTGTTTTCGCTGTGTGCTTAGGGTTGTTGTCCTGTTGGAAAGTGAACCTGTGCCCCGGTCTGTCTGGCCATGCCCATGTAGGACTGATTGGTAGATTGCTGCACAAATGGTTGTCCTTCTGGAAGGTTCTCCCATCTACAAACAGGAACTCTGGTGCTTTCGCAGTTATCATTAAGACAATTCTGACATGCACTGTAAACTCTGGGACCTTATAACATTTCTGAAAACTTGTTTCTGGCTTGTCACTATGGGGAATACTGCGTAGATTAATGAGGGAAAAAACCTATTTTAGAATATAGGGTTGTGAAGGCAGAATAATTTCCAAACGTACTGTATTTTGAGAATACTCAGCAATCTACAGCAGCATTCTAGAATTTTATTGGGGATTAAGGACGCCTTGCTACAACAGACTTGCCTAATCAGTTATAATGATGCTTCTGGTATACATGAAATAATAAGATAAGTGATTGATCACTAAAGAAAATGTCTGCATGCTCAAGTCTGGTGGTGATGACCTCCGAAAGCTCTCCATCATTGGGCTAAAATGTTGGCCAGGTGTCTAGCCATGATTAAAGAAAGAAAATAATTGTACAGCAATAACTACCCAGAAGAAGAAAACAGCGTTGGTGGGAGTGTTCAGGACACAGCAGCTTCAAGATAATAACTGGGCCTCCTACGAATACATTTGAAATATAAGCTACCAGGTCATTAAAAATACTGAATGCCTAACCTCAATAGAGTGCCTCTAACCTGCAAGACAGACCAGGCACCATGTAGGTCCCCAAGTGATTTGGGTAGTAGGGGTCACATTGAGGGCCATGCTGGCCAAGGGACAGGGGAAAGATCAGGAACATTAGTATGTTGTTTTTCTGGTCAGAAGATCACATATCACCCCAACTCATAACAGATAAGCAGAACTGGAATCGATAGCCTATATATCTTTGAACAAAATGGGGAGTTGTAGGTTAGATAACAGCATTCATTATTAAATATTGACTAGGTACTTACCATATAAGGTTGCATTAACTATTCGTTAAGTAATACCTTACTATATATGGTTGCAGTGACTATTTGTTAAGTAATACCTTACTATATATGGCTGCATTAACTATTTGTTAAGTAATACCGTACTATATATGGTTGCATTGACTATTTGTTAATAACATACTATATATGGTTGCATTGACTTTTTGTTAAGTAATACCTTACTATATATGGCTGTATTAACTATTTGTTAAGTAATACCTTACTATATATGGTTGCATTGACTATTTGTTAAGTAATACCTTACTATATATGGCTGTATTAACTATTTGTTAAGTAATACCTTACTATATATGGTTGCGTTAACTATTCGTTAATTAATACCGTACTATATATGGTTGCAGTGACTATTCGTTAAGTAATACCTTACTATTTATGGTTGTATTAACTATTCATTAAGTAATACCTTACTATATATGGTTGTATTAACTATTAATTAAGTAATACCTTACTATATATGGTTGTATTAACTATTCGTTAAGTAATACCATACTATATATGGTTGCATTAACTATTCATTAAGTAATACCTTACTGTATTAAACATCCATTTAGAAATAACTTACAGGATCAGAATGTATTTACTAAGCACTAATTAGGAACGTACCAGATATGGTTGAGGAGGATCCCAGTGGACCCAGTCATATGTGACTTGTTTCTCAGCTTGGGTAACATACTTGGCCCATGGAGAGATGCGGTACAGACGTTCCCCTGCTTTGGTATGGACGACAACCTAGTAAAACAGACAGAGTTAGAGGTCATGAACATTACAAATGAAGATACACAGATTACATCCTTATTAACACCCTATTCCACTCATTTTGAACCAGACCCTACAGGCCAATGTCCCGCTTATGGATCCAGAGAGAGTAACGCTTATGGGCCCAGAGAGAGTAACGCTTATGGGCCCAGAGAGAGTAACGCTTATGGGCCCACAGAGAGTAACGCTTATGGGCCCACAGAGAGTAACGCTTATGGGCCCACAGAGAGTAACGCTTATGGGCCCACAGAGAGTAACGCTTATGGGCCCACAGAGAGTAACGCTTATGGGCCCACAGAGAGTAACGCTTATGGGCCCAGAGAGAGTAACGCTTATGGGCCCAGAGAGAGTAACGCTTATGGGCCCAGAGAGAGTAACGCTTATGGGCCCAGAGAGAGTAACGCTTATGGGCCCAGAGAGAGTAACGCTTATGGGCCCAGAGAGAGTAACGCTTATGGGCCCAGAGAGAGTAACGCTTAATTTTTCATGGATAGCAAAGTGATTTCATGGATAGCAAAGTGAATTTCATGGATAGCAAAGTGAATTTCATGGATAGCAAAGTGATTTCATGGATAGCATAGTGATTTCATGGATAGCATAGTGATTTCATGGATAGCAAAGTGATTTCATGGATAGCAAAGTGATTTCATGGATAGCATAGTGATTTCATGGATAGCAAAGTGATTTCATGGATAGCATAGTGATTTCATGGATAGCATAGTGATTTCATGGATAGCATAGTGATTTCATGGATAGCATAGTGATTTCATGGATAGCAAAGTGATTTCATGGATAGCATAGTGAAAATGTAAACTTGCTTCTTAGAACAATTATTTTCTGAACGCTTAAAATAATCCAACAAATCAAAACATTTAAGAATAATGTTTTTTAGGTTTAATGTGAGCAATATTTGGAACAAAAGTTTTCTAATCAGGGCATGCACATTTTGTTAAACCGCAACAGCCTATAGAAATATATTGTCCTTATAGTCTGACATGGAGGTTTTCTACACAGACAATGCACAACATATCAATAAAACTCTGCGTGATTTAAGCAGTTTTTTGTGTACCCTGCATAACTGAAGGTCTACTTATTCCACTTGATTGAAAGAGTGTAGGTAGGCTATCTGGATGAGGGAAGTAGCACGAATTGAGTCAATGGAGACATTGTGACCGATATGGATGTAACGTGGACCGATATGGATGTAACGTGGACCG
>JACXGJ010017289.1:0-11337 GCA_016801105.1 Esox niger
TAACCCATTACAGCCAGTGTAGTAACTCATTACAGCCAGTGTAGTAACTCATTACAGCCAGTGTAGTAACCCATGACAGCCAGTGTAGTAACCCATGACAGCCAGTGTAGCAACCCATGACAGTCAGTGTAGTAACCCATGACAGCCAGTGTAGCAACCCATGACAGTCAGTGTTGTAACCAATGACAGCCAGTGTAGTAACCAAAGACTTACGGAGTCCAAAAGCTATTCTCATTGTACTTGAATAACCAGTGACATGTTGAATTGCCACAAGACAAGGTAAGTGCATGTCTGAGGTTAAGAATGACAACTAAACAATGTACCTATTTTTCTGGGCAACACAAGGAGAGACCTACCTGATTAAATGCATATTTAAAGTTCTGTTTTTGTTCCTACAGAGATGACCTAAGTGACATGACCTCCAACATGACTGAACCGACATAAACGATGACACGACCAAATTACGACCACACTACGGACAGTGACCTCTGTACCTTACTATGGTATTGCTTTCTATTAACGCTGAAAGTTATAAAAATTGTGATTTCATAGTGTCTTCTATTCTCGTTAATTTTATGTTTTTTTAAGGATGTTTCGAGTTTATCAGTATTGTTACTAATACTGTATGTGCTTTGAATAAAAAAACACAAATAAACAATACATTACTCTAGTGTCTAAATTCCTTTTTCCTTTTATCCGAATTATCATGTACTGTAGTTTTCTCAATGTTATTAGCACAATTGGTTTGTTGTGTTCTGCTAAAGTATAGTTATTTTCTGAAATGTTGCATGCTCTTTGTTACATCCAGTGAGTTTTGTGTTGAATAGCGAAACAGGGCAGCAAATTCAGAAAGACTAAGGAAGGCTGTAGTGTGTAGATCTGTACAGGGAGGTGTAGTGATCTGGAAAGGTTTAGGGTTGAAGCAAAGGGTATGTTCGAGGGTCAAGAATGGGCCTAAGAATAAACTAAGGGACTGCTTGGGTCAGGTGAGTCCTAAAATTAGTTAAGGCCGTTCGAGACTTCATTATCGTTATTTTAGCAGCAGGATATTATGCTGGCAGCACTCAGTTTTTCTTTATCACAAAAAGCCATAATTGAAATGTATAAAGCAATGTAGTTAACAGGTCTGTGAAAAAGAACAGACAAAATAACATTGGAACAGACATTAAACAAAATGTACAGACTTGTTTGTTAACTATATTACCTTTATACATTTCGTTTCTGGTATTTTTTTGCAGAAGAAAATCTGAGTTAGCGCTGCTAGCATAATATCCTGCTGCTAGAACGGTAATGAAGCCTCAACTGGCCATCAATACCTAAAATAGCATTACTAATGCAAGGGTCATACTTCAGGTTTTAAATAGATACCCTGTGAGTTTGATTGATGGTGAGAAAGCTATATACCATCTCAGAGTCAATAGAACTCATAAATGACTGGGTTACCACAGCGATATGTACGTGTGTATGAATCAGGGTGCCACTAAATGCTCTCATGCTACCATGACATCTTTTTAGTATTGGTATACAGTGATATAAGGAAGTTCATAGTCCTCCTAAATTCATAAATGGTTCTGTCAATGTACTCCACCATTAGTATTTGGACTATGATTATTTAAAGCCTGCTATTGGTTGCAATTGTTTACACAAAAAACATTTCATTTGCTTGTGTGAATAAAATAGTGACCCCAAACTTTTATCAGTCATTAGAGGGTTGTTTGGGAATGTCCGGCCTTAGATGGAGATCAGGCACCTGATGTGGACTTTGATCCATTTCGGGTTGTACCACAGGCCAAGATCAAGAGGGGTATCTGAGAACCTGATCCAATTCTCTGGCTGACACGAACTCTGCAAAATGAGAAAATTCTAGACAACAATCAATACACGTCCCATAAAATTGTGCAAAAATTTGTCAAAGTCTACAAGAACCCCAGTGGAAGATCAAGGGTTTTCAGAGTGCATCTCTTGCCACGTCGTCGAAGTTCGTGTCTGACTGGTGGTGTAGGCAAAGCTGCATCAGGGCTTGGCCATCTTGCTAAGATTAAGCATGAACCTGGATATTAATCTCATATAGCGTGGATATAAAAAGTCTACACACCCCTGTTAAAATGCCAGGTTTTTGTGATGTAAAAGAATGAGACAAAGAACTTATCCCACTTTTAATGTACCCTATGCAATTCAATTGAAAAACTAAAATCTTTAAGGGGGACATTTAAAAAGAAAAAATCTTACAATTACCTGGTTGCATAAGTGTGCACACCCTTAAATTAATACTTTGTTGAAGCACTTTTTGATTTTATTACAGCACTCAGTCTTTTTGGGTAAGAGTCTTTTAGCATGGCTTATCTTGATGTGGCAATATTTGCCCACTGCTCTTTGCAAAAGCACTCCAAACTGTCAGATTGCGAGGACATCTCCTGTGCACAGCCCTCTCTAGATCACCCCAAAGATGTTCAATTGGATTCAGGTCTGGGCTCTGGCTGGGCCATTCCAAATGTGAATCTTCTTCTGGTGAAATCATTCTTTTGTGGATTTGGATGTGTGCTTTGGGCTGTTGTTGTGCTGAAAGGTGAACTTCACCTTTAGCTTTCTAATGGACACCTGAAGGTTTTGTGCCAAAATATCCCTTTTGGAATTATGGCCAATAAGTTCAAACTTGGTTTCATAAGACCATAACACATTTTCCCACGTGCGTTTGGGAGACCTGATATTTGTTTTTGCAAACTTCAGCTGGATGTTTTTCTTTGTAAGAAAATACCTAAAGCAATGCAAGATGTGCATCAGAGGACAAGTCTCATTCTTCAACTTTTCTGTACTTTGGGAGTTGCTGTGAGGGAAGATCATAGATGCATAAAGAGGAGATGAAAAGGGTCAAATTGTGGGAAACATAAAAAAAAAATAGAAATACTTAGGGATATATGATGCTGGCCATACAAGGTCAAATTCCCTTCATGTTGGTTTCCCACTCGCGTTAGTGTTTTATTTGGATTGTGGTTGACCAAAGCTGTAGAAAACATATTTTTGATGTTTCATGGAGATTTACATAGCACAATGATGTCCATTATGTGATTATTTTCTCACATGAAGAGAAATGTAGTTACTGGATTTGGCTGAAATTCAAACCGCTAGATGGCAGTCTCACATTTTGGAGCTACTGCTGTGTCGTGTTAAATGTTCTATCTCTTGCTTCATACTCCACCAAGGGAGAGGAGGCAAAAAAACATTCAAATTTAAACTGGACAAATGACATGTTAAAAGCTAAACTGTGTGTTATATCCCCTGCTGCTAAAAGGAACAAAGATTCCCTGATCTCACAATTAAATGTACAAGTAATTGTAGGGGAATGTACCATTAGTGGTGCTATAACCAGCAAATATACATTGTAACGGTGGACATTGTGACATGAACATCCAGCGCTTTTAAAACACCCCTATGAGCTGGTCTACTCGCTCAACCAGGCCTGAATTACCAAACTGGCAAGCAGGGCATGGGGCCCTCGACCTCCATGTCAAAGGCCTTGTTGTAGTCAGAACCAGTACTCCAGTTACCTCTGGTGTCTGCTGATCTGCTATGCTTACAAGGCTTTGAGTGTGCTGCTTGCCTTCAGCTCCACCTTTATTTAGTGCGTTGAGGTCAGATAACTACTAAAAACAACATCATAAAACAATTCATTTTGAAAGGGTGGAGTATAGGAACAGAAAACCGATTAAAAAGGAGATACACTTGTGTTGTCATTCAATTAATTAGTTATATTGAATGTATATTAATCATAATTTGTGCAGCCAACTGCTTTATAAAATGCAGAATAAGTGATTACTGTTTAAGTTAATACAATAAGAGACCAGACTTATACACTCACTATTCCTATTCATTCATAGGAAGGCATTCCAATGGATAAGGACAGTAATTCCTAAAAAGGCCAAAAACAAACATGATTACACGTAAAATTATCAAATCCATTTAAGAATAATCTATCAGTTGTTTGTAATTGTTTTCTTTCTAGTCTCTATGTAGAACCTGTTCGATTCAAGTCCTATCTATTCATTCTTGAATATCTTCTAATTGCTATATGCCTAGTACGAGGCTGTTATCAAACATGAAAATTAACTTGTTATCATTCTGAAAATGTTTCTGTTGCGGACTGTATCGTGACGTCAGCCTCTCGTGGAACTTCACTGCACTGACATAAGAGAATCCAGTTCCTTCTTTTGCGAACAAAACGTTGGTCCATTTCGCGCGAATCCACTCCAGTAATTTCTTCCCTCCAAAACTCATCCTTCCTTGCTGCAGGGAGGAGCATTGAGCATCCGTCTGACTGCATTCAAGAAGAAAACGGGCATGCACAGCACTTTCTTGACTTTCTGTTGCTTATGTTCACAACCTTTATCCGGTACATCTACTAATACAAAAGGGTTTCAACGCGGAGCGTCCTACAGATGTATCTCTGAAGAACGACGCAGGGTTTCCTGTTGCATAAAGTCTGGTCATTTATTTTCTGCGCCAAAATTTGTGAAGACATGGTCAATACAACAACATCTTGGTAAGCGCTTGTCATTTTCTAAATGCTAGTTGGTCTGCTGTACATTATTATGTTGAATTGTGGTCCTTCTATAATTGAAGTACAATTGTTTCTAGAAAATGCTACCCAGTCAAGTGATAACTCAGCAGCATCTCTACAGACACTGGGGGAAGGCTCGTAGCTACTTGTTTATGCCGCATCTGACCAATGACTATCTGAGAAATGGGTAACAGTCTACTTCTGCTGCATTTGAATGGCCCTACTTCTTGCCTGGAACACAGGCTACTAACCGCCTGCGTTATGGACTACAGTGGTTTCACATGATCATTTACAGTTTACAATGGTACAATGGGTTTTAAAGTATTGTCAATACATCCTTAAAAAACGGTTAAACAGCCTACATGTTGAGGAACTCGATTAGTGAGTGACGTACATACAAGTTGCATCATCGCACAGTCACTTTCTGGAATCAGCTTTGACGTTTGTGATTTTTATGCACCTTGAGTACAAGATGTCCTGCCACTGAGCAGTAGACTGCGATAATATTTTGGATTGAAATCCCTTCCACTTGTGAATTCTTCCTGATGAAATGAAGGTCAGAAAGTGACATTGCAGTGAGATTTAAAAATAGAATAGAATTGTCCAAAAGGACATAGCTTTAATGAAGCAGTTCGAAAGCAGAATTTTGTAATTATCTGTTTTTCACTTCACCATTCCCATCCATGGCCTGAACAGGTTCTGCTTTAAAGCATCATTGATTTTCTGATTGAGGAGAGGAGACCTGCTCAAGGTGTCCTTGTTCCATCTAAGTTCATCAAGTTCAGACTTTATCCCCAGGCAGAACCAGTAACGATGTCCAGAAATTATGTTCAGCATCCCTAATTTATTCATTATTCAGAAGACAAAACCATTCCTGGACCAGAACTCTTATTAGTGCCATACTCGTTTTGCCCATTTTTGCCATTACATCTTTAACCCAGGAACTAAGTTTTACATAACCAGTCAGTTGCTCGATACATTTGTACCATTTTTGTTTAAGTGTTCGGTCCAGTAGAGATTATCTTTGACCAACAATTGGAAACCATGAGCTGTGCTTTAAGTAGTCAATTTCAGTGGTTCACTGAAGAGCCTTTGGACCTAAAAAAGTCATGTTTAATGAGATGGTCCAGTAATTAAATGTTTACGCAATCTACTATTTTAAGCGCAACATTGACAGTAACCCTTTGTTTTGTTTTACCATGGTAGGCCTTTACATAGTACACAGTCATTTGCTCTACAGTCCCTGTCTAATCTGGAGGATGGAAGACTATAGGCTAGACCTAGTCACCCTGCGCTTTCATGTCAAATGCTTTATGAACCTCTTGTTCAGCTGAGTGAGTACTGAAATAGTGCTTACTCAATAACTCACTAGGTGCTAGTTGATGTTGAAGCAGGTACAACCTTTTTATCAGCATATGAAAGGTCATAACATAAAAATGCAGTCTTGTCTGTGAACTGGTTATTGACAGTAATTCGGTCACTCTAACCCTATTCACTGTGCCATCTATCCAATCAATAGCATATATGTTAATACCAGTTCATAGTTGCCCTCCAATGGGAACAAAGCCCATGTATTCCCTTCCTGTAATATGATCTACATGAGTCTACTGCTTAATTATTCAACAGAAAGGGTGATTAGTAGTTGGCGTAAAGACTCTGGACACAGCCCACCTGTATTTATTGACCCACTGGTCAACAGAACATGCAAATATATTGATGTGGCCCAAAAAGTTCCTGTACTCTAATGATCTCCCCTCTGGACAGCCAGAAGAGGACTGGCCACCCCTCAGAGTCTGGCCCCTCTTGGTTACTTCCTAGGTTCTGACCAAGCTATGGTGTTTTTTTTCTAGCTACTGTGCATCAACATCTTGTTGTTGATTGACCTTTGGGATTTTAGGCTAGGTATCTGTATAAACACTGGGTGACAACCGCTATATGTAAAATGACTTTATTAACTTATTTAGATTATTTGATTGATCCCCAACCCTCCGAGCAGCAGTCTGGTCAATTACAGTGTTATAATGATGAGTTGTGGTACTATACAGGTACGTGGCGTACTGTATGCCTCTCATTGGAACAGGGTCAACGTGAGCACCCTTGCGCCATATCGATAAAGTAATATGGAAAAGTAATGGGACTGGTGTGTCTAAATTGAGCATCCATATGGTTCCATTGGAAGGCTGTGGTTGCTCCTGCTGCATGTGAGCCGGCACTTCTGCATGGACACTTGGACCGCTCAACAACAATGATGGAACCAAAATAGACAAGACAACAGACTGTTGTCCTCTTGTATCAATAGAATCCCTGGTTCATTGGACTATGGTTGTAAGCTGCTTAACGTGCTGCTGGAGGCACTCAGGGACACTTGGCTATTCTAAGTCAGATTCCTCCTCCTACTCCTCCTCAACCCGTCCCAAATCTAATGAGGGCAGGCGGGAAAAGTAACATTTAATCCAAGGATTTCAACTGGACTGGGGCCACTACTCTCTTACTACTATCCTAGTGTTGTGGAGACTTAGCGTAGTAAAGGCACTTACATGGACTAGGCAAGGATCTGTTCTTGTTAGATTTACTTTGCCAAAGAGGGACATTTTAACTCGAGGAATTAAAAGAGGCTTCTACCGCTAACCAGGGATGTCATATTGTATGGTCAACACTGCCTTTTAGTTAAACCTCATCCCGGTCACTGGTGGGCATGCTTTTTCACTCTCAATTGGAGTTTAGGACCTCTGAGAATGGCCTGGTTAGTTGGCGGACATGTCTGGCCAAGTGGCCCTTTAGAAAACCATGGTGATTCTGAGGGGAAAAAAATGACTCATGCATGAATGTGTTGTTAACTACTTACTCAACATTGACTTAACTGCATTGGTCTCCCTCTAGAATTAGCATAATGTCGCCCAGTGGGTCTGTATTAAACTAGCTGTAGATATCCCTCATCTCTAAACACACACTCACCTCAGTGTATTCTAATGCAGCTCCGTAATGGATGGACTCTTCTAATGGCATGTTTGCCAGTCTTTCATAGTCATTTTTGAGTTTGATTAGTGGCAACTTACTGCAAATGAAGTGAAATATCCCGCGAGTAATTTTTGTATCCCCCGGTATGACAAGTGACTGCTGTGGTCTTTGATTTAGTGTTCTACTTATGAAGGCTATACAAGAAAAAATAACAAGTGATGTGACCAATAATTTCTGTTGTCCTTTTGTGTAATAATTAGTGTTGTTTACTCAGGGATCCTGGTTGACTATCTGCAGGCTGGTCAGATAGTCTTCTGAGTTCAATTTAATGAACCTTGATGAGTCAAGAAACGGATGTTGGCACAGATGGCTGTAATTAGATCATTTTAATTGTATGAAGAAATCCTCTGCTTTGATGGTGTACAGCAATTGAATGCCTCACACTGTTGTGGCCTTATTAGTCATTCACGTCAGTCGAAAACAATGCAGCAGTAGCCTGCTGGAGTTTCTTCTACAGCCAAAAACAGAGACCGTTATTGACACGGCTCCAAGCTGACGGTTTGGATCCAAATCAGATTCCGGAAGGGGACCGGAAACAAAACCATCTGACATTCATCAGCTCTGCTTTGAGGATGACATCAGAGTGACATGAGACTGAGTTGGTCTAAAAAGTCGTTTTAGTGCTCAGTTGATGAAGGTGGAGTCCAGTTTGCTGTCATAGGGGTTGGTGTGGACCAATCTTCACAAGAAGTTCAGATGCCTACAGAATCCTAAATAAGAACGACTGTCATGATCCACGGTGTTATTTGGGAAGGTCCATAGAAAAGGCAGAAAGACGCATTGCCAAGGCTTATAATGGCGTCAGTAGTGACATGCCGGATAGTGTAGCTTTATTACGCAATTATTGCGAAATATCTACTATGCCATATCTTCTTCAGTGAGGATATGAACTTGTAAATACGTAAGCTACAGCAGTCAGAGTTGTATTGACTGTTTAATAAAACAAGGCGAACATAGGACTGTGCAGATGTTGTTTAAAGGTTGCTTACTCACCACATTTCGTCTACAATTCTCCCAGCCCATGACCAATGACCGGTGTTCGCCACATTGATTTACGCTGTGCTTCTCCCCTCAGAGGTAAAGCAGTTCACCCCAGAACAGCATTGCAGTACTTCCAGTGGGTGCGAAGTGGCCAGGAACTCTGTTTTCTTTGTGTGCTGGGGTTTTTAGTGCAGCCGGCAGGCTTAAAACACTCATGGTTTCCCTCAGCGTGATGGTACAGGAAACCCTGGGGAAGTGGTAGTGTGGGAGACAGTGAGAGGCTGTGGCCTTGTGTTGGGGACAGATAGACGCCCGGTCAAGGTACCGCTTGCTGCTCCAAAGATAATATGAACAACCTTTGATGTGAGCAGAGGGGAATGAAGGATTTACCAGTCTTTGATCTACAGAAGAAGGCAGCTAGGGGTCTTTGTTTGGGTTGAGTGAAGTCTCTGTTTGGCTCCCTCGACTGTCTGACTTGTTTTTACCCTTTTGAGTAGTAGAAAGCACAATATAGTCTAGTTGATAGTTTGCATTATTGACATATTTCCCTAGGTGCCATGGCGGTGTTTAGATTCAGATCCATTAGGCCCTAGGTATGCATTCTCTCTTTGTGAGCGCTAGCGTGCCTGGCTGTGTGGGAGGGATTTTTTCTGGATGGATCAGCCAGCCCAGGGAGACTTAGACCCGTGTTTGTTCCAGTGCCATAATCAACAGAAGCACAGCATGCAACACACCGTCTTACCTATCGTTAACTGCCAGGGATGTTAGTTGACTGAAATGAGTGAGAAAACTCTTTCCAAAACCTTTCCCAGTTAGGGACTCCAGTTCATAAACACTGTGAAAAAGAAATGAATCTCTTTATATTAAAACCTAGGGTTTTAGGAAGAAAAGTCTTAATATTTAGACTTACAGTAAGTCATTCAGGCATAACATGCTCTCTTCCTCAACTTCAATAATAGCATGATATATATTTTTTTTTTGTTTCTTTTTCCTCGGTCTGTCTTGGCCATGTAAGTCTGCCCCTTTAAGGACATTTAGGCTGCATTCACATTTTATAATCGATGCACCAGTGTATTGGTCAGCAATCGGTGTCTGATAGTCAAATCATTGGACAATTTGTATGGGCTGATTGCTTAAAAATGGCAGGTAAATTCAGACCAATTGTGCTTAAATCTAAATAGACGTCTGATGTAATACATTCTAAAGTAATTTTTATTTGAAATGTTTTTTTTGCTTGGTTGACTTCTTTTATTGTTATTATTTATTCTATATTGCAGTTTTATTGGTGATAATGAATAATAAATCATAATTTATAAATGCATTAATATCCAGGTATTGTATAATTTGCAATTACAGAGAGATAAATATTTCATTATCATATAATTTATCATTTTTCTATTCATTGTACTTGTGACACTATGTTACACAATTCTATCTTGGATATCTATAGAGAGTTTTCTGGGCTTCAAGCCTTGGTACTTGCTCTGACATGCTTTATGACATATTTCAGCTTTTAATTTACTACGAATTTGCATATTTCTAAAACGGTGTTTTCACTTTTTCATTATAGGGCATTGTGTGAAGATAGATGGCTAAATAAATGAATTCAACACATTTTAAATGAAGTCCATTACACAAAAAAATGTGGAGACAGTAAAGGGATGTGGATATCACCAAAGGCAGTGTATTATCCCTCTGGCATTTGGACTGGGTTTGAGTAGGGGACATGCAGTGTTGGAGGATTCAGGTGACAAGCTGAGATTGTCCTTAAGCCATTCGTACCTAAATGAGGGCAAACTTTCAATATTGGTCCAGACTTTCTTGGTCTGTTTCTTTCTGTGTAAATGCCTCCAACAAAGCAGTTTGCACTTGCAGGTGTGTGTGTGTGTGTGTGTGCGTGTGTGTGTGTAAATATGTTCAAAAGTTTGGGTTCATATTTTAGATGCTTCAAATGATCAACCCTTTCCCTTGATGACTGCTTTGCACACTCTTGGCATTTTCTCAACCATCTGAATTTGTCTTCGTGTCATAATCCTGATAAAACCTTGTGGCAAAAAGAGTGCAGCTCTTTGCATTATTGCACCATTCATTTCATTATTTTTTATATTCTTCAATTAATGTGTGTTTCTTGTTGTCACACCACACCTCAGCAATATTTGATAACTGTTTAAATATGGCAAGGACAAGGTGACTTTTATTAACTTTGCCTACGTTTAGCCATCACATTTTTGAAGAGTGAATTGCTCCAAATATGTTGACTAAATGTCACCTTGTACTGATGAGATTTACACAGTTATCAAAATAGTGAGGCAGTGAAGAGAAATGTCGCTGCACACCCAGCTTCCCACTGGAACATTTTCTTTCATGTTAGTCATGGCTTTCTACAACCTTAATCAACTTCTGCCTGACTCTTGGGTTTTTGGGAAGATACACTACATTGCAATAGGCTCTATGCCAAACGTATGTCAACTGAATTTGTGCCTAGAAACTCTCAGAAATTGAAAAGGGGGGAAATTCCTGGTACAACATTTATCAAAATGTCAGGGCATGTTTATGATATAACTTATGTGATCATCATTGTACCTATGAAAGTACCAAAATAACATATTTTTAAGATTAAAAATAAGATTTTATTGGCCCGTTAAATATCATTGGATACAGTTATTAAAGGTTAACAAAGGTCTGATATGAGTTTCCTTTTATTTCTGGCTTTACACAAACGCTGCATTTTCAATAAGGTGTGTGTGTGTGTGTGTGTGTGTGTGTGTGTGTGTGTGTGTGTG
>JACXGJ010017290.1:0-11335 GCA_016801105.1 Esox niger
ATAAAGATCAAGGTAATATACAGGTGCTGGTCATATAATTAGAACATCATCAAAAAGTTGATTTATTTCAGTAATTCCATTCAAAAAGTGAAACTTGTATAATGTATACAGTCATTCCACACAGACTGATATATTTCAAGTGTTCATTCCTTTTAATTTTGATGATTATAACTGAAAACTAATGAAAACCCCCAAGTCAGTATCTCAGATGATTTGAATACTGTGAAAATGTTCAATATTGAAGACACCTGGTGCCACACTAATCAGCTAATTAACTCAAAACACCTGCAAAGGCCTTTAAATGGTCTCTCAGTCTAGTCCTGTAGGCTACACAATCATGGGGAAGACTGCTGACTTGACAGCTGTCCAAAAGACGACCATTGACACCTTGCACAAGGAGGGCAAGACACAAAAGGTCATTGCTACAGAGGCCGGCTGTTCACAGAGTTCTGTGTCCAAGCAGATTAATAGAGAGGCGAAGGGAAGGAAAATATGTGGTAGAACAAACTGTACAAGCAATAGGGATAACCGCAGCCTGGAGAGGATTGTGAAACAAAACCCATTCAAAAATGTGGGGGAGATTCACAAAGAGTGGACTGCAGCTGGAGTCAGTGCTTCAAGAACCACCACGCACAGATGTATGCAAGACATGGGTTTTGTCGAATTCCTTGTGTCAAGCCACTCTTGAACAAGACACAGCGTCAGAGGTGTCTCGCCTGGGCTAAAGAAAAAATGGACTGGACTGCTGCTGAGTGGTCCAAAGTTATGTTCTCTGATGAAAGTACATTTTGCATTTCCTTTGGCATTCAAGGTCCCAGAGTCTGGAGGAAGAGAGGAGAGGCACATAATCCACATTGCTTGAAGTCCAGTGTAAAGTTTCCACAGTCAGTGATGGTTTGGGGTGCCATGTCATCTGCTGGTGTTGGTCCACTGTGTTTTCTGAGGTCCAAGGTCAATGCAGCCGTCTATGAGGAAGTTTTAGAGCACTTCATGCTTCCTGCTGCTGACCAACTTTACGGAGATGCAGATTTGATTTTCCAACAGGACATGGCACCTGCACACAGTGCCAAAGCTACCAGTACCTGGTTTAAGGACCCTGGTATCCCTGTTCTTAATTGGCTAGCAAACTCGCCTGACCTTGTGAAGAGGAAGATGCGACACGCCAGACCCAACAATACAGAAGAGCTGATGGCCACTATCAGAGCAACCTGGGCTCTCATAACACCTGAGCAGTGCCACAGACTGATCTACTCCATGCCATGCCATGCATTAGTTGTCAGTTTGAATCATCACAATTAAATAAACATTTTAAATATCAGTCTGTGTGGAATGAATGTATACATAATACAAGTTTCACTTTTTGAATTGAATTACTGAAATGAATAAATTTTTTGATGATATTCTAATTATACAACCAGCACTTGTACATACAGACAGGGGACAAAGTAAAAAAAAAACTGAATAAATCAGTAGAGGAATATAAATGCAGAATCTACCATATAGATGTACTGCTTATGGCATATGTAACAAAACTGAGCAGGCTCATTTGAACTCGATTTTGGATCAAGATGGAAAAATTTAAAGATCTAAGTGACTTTGAAAGAGGGTTCATTATTGGAGAACAGATGGCAGGCGTTTCAGTCACAAAGCTAAAATGGCTATGCCTTCTCAGTCACCATACCTCTACTCAGTTGAAAGCCTATGGGAGATTTTGCAAAGCACATTAAAGCAGTTCTGGCGGTACGTGGTGACCCAATACCCAGAAATGTGCAGTTTTTTTCCTTACATTTTATGTCACCTGTCCGTATTAAACGGTACCTACGTACCGTAGTACCTACGATAAGCATCATTGTTTGAAAAGGCAAAAACCTTGTCTTCAACCCATTGGCATCCCTGAATATTGACAGTGTTTTGAGTATATATAAGAGCAACAGTTCTTTGGTTAATCCCCTTTTTTGAAAATGTAATTCACTGTTCTTTAACATTTTATTAGCAACCTGCACTACTCTAATCAATTCTTACAAACACATTTTCCAGGCAAATAAAAGACTGACATTCAGCATTTTAAATATATGCAGGAAGCTCATTTTGGTTTGACAGTTCGATACATTGATTGGTTGGATATTAAGTTGCTTCCTTAAAGCCAAATCATGATTGACGACCATTCAAACTTGATTAAAGTTAATTAATTAATTACATCAGCTGCATAAATTCTTCAATGTAAGGGGGGGTATTTAATGTTTTTTTGCCTTTTCTGTGTTGAGACACTGGGTCTTTGCTTGGCAATAGATTTTATCTTACAACCCCAGTTAGCAAACTAGCAAAGTGCAATTCCTTTTATTGATGGAATGTCTTAAAGGGTAAAACATACTGAAAACCGCAGATTTAAGAAAAAATGGCAGATTGAATTACTTTCACCAAAGTATGAACAATCTATATTATTGTGTTGTCTGCTGAGTTGTATTTTCAAAATCGAATCATGATTGTTTTGCTTCTGGTGAGCTAACATCATTGCAAATTTTCATTTTCAGATGTCCAATGACATGCTTTGTATAGTCTTCATTTCCCACCCCAGTTTGAATCCGCTATATCTTTGGATTCATCAACAGGTCAGAGATTGATAGGAGTCTTGTTACTGTCTGTTTGGCTGCATAAACAAGTTAAATAAGTTTTTGAACTTCCACAAAACTAAACAGTTATGGTTGATGCAGGTTACATATGTTTTGCCAGCTCAGGATGCTTGCAAGTTGACCAAAGAGGGCAATTTGCAACACACATGTAAATCTATGTTTTGAGAACCAGCTGCTGAAAAAAGGGGAATAGCAAGTGTTACTTGTGCTGAAGCCATGTGTTTGTAAGTAGCTATGCCTAACATACAGAGGGGAGAACAAGTATTTGACACAATGTGGATTTTGCAGGTTTTCCTACATACAAAGCATGTAGAGGTCTGTAATTTTTACCATAGGTACACTTCAACTGTGAGAGACGGAATCTAAAACAAAAATCCAGAAAATCACATTGTATGATTTTCCAAGAATTCAGGTCTGGAGGGTCTAGAAACTAGAAAAAAGGGGACTTGCTCACATAAATAAGTGAACTTATGAGAAATTCAACAATATTTTTCTATATAATGGAAGATAACTGTAGCTAGAATGCGGTTTTGGGGTAAAATGAGGATTATTGGTAAATCAAAACTTTTGACTTCTTAGTTATACAATGTTGAATGCATGCATGAAGAATAAACAAACAAATCTGACCAGTGGGCTATAGGGCAAATTGAAAGTGCTCATTCTGATTCAGAGGCCTCAGTTTTAATCGGTTTTCTTTACCAAATAAAACAGAATTTTACTTATTGTTTGTGTGTTGAGCAATGTGCGTAACAATGCCTTTCATTAAGATAAAAAGGCAGTTCATGGTCTTGCCAAAATACAATGTCCTGCTGTCCACGAATGTGTATGTACAATAACAAATAGATTTTCTGTAGTGATATAAAACTTTCTATATTCTTAGGGCAGTTGGCTATATTTGGCTCATTTGTTTTTGTCAGAAATCTATGGCTAGATTTTAAACTAATCCACTTCCATATAAGATACTTTTGAAAGATGTACAGTGAATATAAAAAGTCTACACACCCGTGTTAAAAAGCCAGGTGTTTGAGATGTTAAACAAGGAGACAATGATATATAATTTAAGAATGTTTTCCACCTTTAATGTGACCTATAACATGAACATGTCAATTGAAAAACAAACTGAAATGTTTCAGGCGGAAAAATAAAAACTTCAAAACTCACAATAACCTGGTTGCATAAGTGTGCACACCCTTAAACAAATACTTTCTTGAAGCACCTTTTGATTTTATTACAGCAATCAGTATTTTTGGGTAGGAGTCTAGTAGCATGGTACATGTTGATATGCTACATATCAACTCTTCTTTGCAAAAGCGCTCCAAATCTGTCAGATTGCGAGGACATCTCCTGTGCACAGCCCTTTTCAGATCACCCCACAGATGTTCAATTGGATTCAAGTCTGGGTTCTGGCTGGGCAATTCCAAAACTTCTAGTGAAGCACTGCTTTTGTGGATATGGATGTGTGCTTTGAGTCATTGTTGTGCTGAAAGGTGAACTTCCTCTGCATCTTCAGCTTTCTAACAGCTTTTTATATCATTGCCTCATATTTGGAACTGTTCATATTGCTGCCGCCACCATGCTTCACTGTGGGTATGGAGTTCTTTGGGTGATGTGCAGTGTTGTTTTTGTGCCAAACATACCTTTTGGAATTATGGCCAAAAGTTCGACCTTGGTTTCATCAGACCATAACACATTTTCCCACGTGCATTTTGGAGACTTGAGGTTTGTTTTTGCCAACTTCACCTGGGGCTTGGATGTTTGTCATTGTAAGAAAATACTTCAGTCTTGCCACCCTACCCCATAGCCCATTCATATGAAGAATACAGGAGATTGTTGTCACACGTAGCACAGAGCCAGTACTTGCCAGAAATTCCTGCATCTCCTTTAATGTTGCTGTAGGCCTCTTGGGAAGGATCGCTGACCAGTTAACTTCTTGTCTTTTCATACATTTTTGAGGGATGTCCAGTTCTTGGAAATGTCTCTGTTGTGCCATATTTTCTCCACTTGACTGTCTTCACTATGTTCCATGGTATATCAAATGCTTCGGAAATTCTTTTGTACCCTTCTCCTGACTGATATCTTTCAACAATGAGATCCCTCTGATGATTTGGTAGCTCTCTGTGGACCATGGCTTTTGCTCTGAGATGCAACTAAGAAAATGTCTTTATTTGTGTTTAAAAACTCTGTATGTGTTTAATCAGTCACATTAAATTATGGCAGGTGTGTAATGACTTCTATTTAACATGCGTTTGAATGTGATTGGTTCATTCTGAACATAGCCACATCCCGAGAGTGTGCACACTTATGCAACCAGGTTATTGTAATGTTTTTATTTTTCACCCTCAAAGATTTCCGTTTGTTTGTTAATTGCAATATTCACATTATAGGTCACATTAAAAGTGGACACGTTTCTGACATGATTTTGCTTTGTCTCATTATTTTACATCACAAAAACCTGGCATTGTAACAGGGGTGTGTAGACTACTTATATTCACTGTAAGTGTTTATAGACTAACACTCTTAACAAATAGCCTAACAGAAACTGCACATTACAGGCGTCTTCCGCTTGAACAAATAGCGATATTCTTCCTACAATACGTTGTTGTCTTTAAAGACACAAATGTTCGTTGTTCAACTAAGATCAGAAAAACGTACGCTGAACTGTCAGGCGAAGAGCGAAGCAGTATGGAACGTCTCCACACAAGCCAGCAAATCGCAGCAATGGAGAATATTGTGTGCGCGTTCACACGATGGGGGGGTCAGGGTTTTCGGCACAGCATCTGCACTATACGCAGAAGCTAGTCTCATGCGCGGCCAATAGATCGACCAAGACGCTATGTATGCGCTACTCTGCGTTTTAGAGTACGTACATGTCAGATGGTTCTAACACCAGTCACCCAAATCACCGTGTATTGACTTTTTCCACCGCTTTTTTCAGTACGACTATCGTGTGGATATGTACTAGCGTGCACATTAAATTTAACTCTAGGTTTCCCGTCTGTCCATTAAATTTAACAGTAGTTTTCCCATCTGTCCTTGGATGTCCAGCTCCTAGATGGATATTTACTCTTCCAAGTTATCACCTATGCTGGATTTCGCGTTGCTCCTTGTTATAGGTAAGTGACACTATCAACCTTATTTTATTAATCACAAAAGTTTACATATCATATTTGGGAACACACAAATGTAGTTTCTAGGCACTCCTGAAGCACACCGGCCTCTATTTGAGTCGAAATTACTAGCGTTTACGCCATGAAATCTTAGTAATGTTCACATCAGGATTGAAAAATTAGGTATACCAACTATTGAGGACATGGTCTTAAAGGATAATGAAATTCAATTAGGCTATATTACTAAACCCCTTTTCTTCGACGCTAGGTTTTAGGTGTGTGGCTTAGAGGCAGCAAAAACGTCAGTATGCTTAGTAGATTCATTGTTACAGAAGTGTTTTCATAAACTTGCATTGCTGTTTTGGTAAGTATCAGTGCGATTTTGCTCAGCAATATACATGTTTAAAGAAATGCTATTCTCAGAACAATGATAATGATCTCCTCATGTACCTTGCCACAAATTCAATCTACTAAGTACATTTATTTAACCAGCGCATAGAATCTCTGGTAAGGTGTCCTTGTTTCTGCTTCCCCATAAAAACGAGTCAGGCAGAAAAGGATTAGATGGGTCTAGAGCCATGGCAAGCAAACAAGGGCATCTTAAATTGGGTCCCAAAGTAGAGGCAATGTGGGCAGATGCCTCAAATTGGGGACAATCAAAACAGATGGCGCAGAGATGCCTAGAGACATCTCTGCGGTCAGAACTTAACTGTGGCCCCCAGGTGCATAGAGATGCCTAGATGCGCCCAGCCAAGACTTAATAGCACTCCCCCCCAAGGAGCAAGCTCCTTACTGCAAGACCTGGGATAACCTGTGGAGTCTCCGCCCATGGAACAGGACGTGGCACAGGTACGTTGAGGCTTTGCCCCCGGAGCAGGACCCGGCGTTGAAGGCAAGGTGAAGCACAAGAGCAGAGGGAGACTCCGCCCCTAGAGCAGGACGGGGCACCGGAGCAGAGAAAGAAGGTAGCGACAGCAGTGCCTCGGACCACCCCTCCAGGGGAGGTAGTAGTGGCCCCTCTTCAAACCACTCCGGAGGCGGTAGGAACTTGGCGTCCCACCCCTCCATGGGTGGTACTGGGGGTTCTGGACTGGAGAATGGCACCATCAGGATAGGGATCAGCGCAGGAGCCCTGGTGCGAGGTGCCGGAACTAGAGGTACCGGACAGGGAATTGGCAGACAGGAATGGAAGGCTTGGCTTGACGTTGTCTCCTCTTGCCCCCGGAGATTCTGCGGCAGGGCTCTCCATCCTGCTCCCCCCAACAACCCGCATAGCCCCTGAGGGGTCCTCTGGGCTTGCCCTTGGGGTTGCTCCTCACTGGGGTCCAGAGACAGGGTCCAGGTTTGCATGTTTCTTGGTTGGTGGATCATTCGGTCACGATTTAGGGTAGGCAGAACACAAAGCGTAGAGCGATTGTAGGGTGAAATCCTTTTAATATCCTTCTTCCACGAACAGAAATAACAAAAGGAGAGGCATAACTGCAAATTAAGGGACAACACAATACAATGGTCCAAAAAACTAAAGTGTGGTTAAGCAACTGACCCTAGTTCACAGGTGTCAGACCACTTCCACAGATGGTCAACCCAGCTAGCAAAAGATGGTTCTGTGAAACATACATATTTAGAGGAAGAATGTTAGGAGATGATATAATCTATTTAGAGCAGGATTGTTAGGAGATTATATAATCAACTGTGTGTGTGTGTGTGTTTACATCTGTTGATCCAAGCAAAGAATGTATTGGAGACCCCAGTGTGCAAGAGCAGAGCACAACATGTTATCGGTTAGGCTATGGCATGTGACTGTTAGAGACAATCACGCACAATCTAGACAATGAGCAACGAATCACGAGACGTATAGAACGAGAGATGACGAGACTTGGAGATAATGCATAGCTCAGGGTCCAACTGAAAATGTCTGTATAAAAGAGGAAGACGAAAGGCAAGAGTCAGACTCGTTGGTAAGCGGGTCTCCAGATATATCTGTTGTATGCAATAAAGTGCGTTAAATATTGAATCTGTCTTTGGTCTATTTCTCTTCTCATCAACTTACTCGGGTGAAGCAGGTTTGGCTGCAACAGTTCACAGGATGTTTTTTGTTGAGGATCTTTTTGACACCTTGTGCATTTATCAATTTGTTTTCTGATAGTAACATTGCTGAAAGACATCTGATGGCTCTGTCAATCAAGGACAACTGTGCCTACTAATTAAATTGACTTGTAAGCACAATCATTACAACATGGTGTCTTAACAAAATGAAAAATACTTGAGTGTATTCGTTTTTTGCCAGTAACATAATTATGTGCTTTTTTGTGTGCAAAAACAATCCTCTCCTTCTGCAACAAAATCTCAGTGCCCTAGAAATCTCTCAGACATGATACACACCACCTAAGGTCCCTGCCGGCTTAAGTGCTACTTTAATTTGTAACTGTGAAGATTACATTTACATAATAACTCAACACTATTTAGCTCACCTACATGTAGTTCGCAAACTCTCTTGTTCCCTCCCCTCTGTGCTTCCCCTCCTCTCCATTTAGCTGTATTGTCCATTGTGGGAAACCTGCTGGTACTCATCATGGCCTTTAAGCGATAATCTCGAATGAAGCCACCAGAATTGCTGAGTGTTAATCTGGCGGTGACGGACCTGGGAGCTGCTGTTTTCATGTACCCTCTGTCAGTGGCCTAAGCCTGGAGACAGCACATACATTTACTATGTTCTGGTGGGCTACTTCATTGGCGTGGCCATTATGATGACCCTGACTGTGACGGCCGTTGTTCGATTCTGGGTCTCCCTCAGTCTCCAGACTCCAAGTGAGTGTATGGTAGATATGGAATATGGCTTTGATGGTGGAATCATTAAACTTTGATTTGATTTTGTTTATTGGTCATGTACACAGAATTTGCCGGCAGGAGCGATGAAATGTTTAAGTTTCTTACACTGCAGCAGAATGTGTTTCAGGATATCCAAAAATAATCAGAAAACAAGGAGTGTCAGACCAAGAAGAAAAATTGTATGAATAGCAGTAATCAAAAGAACAGCATATTCAGTAGTAAATTGGAAACAAAATGTACATGGAACAGTCAACATGCTCATATAAGTTTATTTGCGCTAAGAAATGTGTCTGTTTGATTATGTGAGTGTATCTGGGTGAATTGTGTGAATGAGACAGTTTGATTGGTGAGTCAGTCCGGGAAGTATACTATGTGAGAAGAAAATCACTCAAGTGCAAGTTATTGTGCTAATCAGGTAACTGGCAAGTTCTGCCTTGTTGTCTGATGAATGTTGACCTTGGGATTGTTTTACAGGGGTACAGTACCTACTAGGATTACCTGTTGTGTATTTTACATATTGTAATTAATGTAATTAGCGTGAATTAAATATTACGCTGTATCTTTTGAAACAAACTTTGTTTTACAGGTTAAGGCTATCCCCAGTTCATTTGATAAAACGTTTGTTGATTTCACGTATGCTAATTAGTGTAAATAGGGTTAATTTACTTTTAGGCTGTATCTTTTGAACAGCCTGGACTGGTAATCTGGCATACCTGGCAAATGCCCGGTGGGCAGAGGCACTTTTTTCCTTGGCCAATACAACAACATTTTCTTTGCCAATGACCAGACTATATTGCAGAGACAGCGGCCCATTGATTCATTTTCTAAACTGACACTGGGCTGGCCCAATCACATCTCTTACTAGGCACCACCCCCTTTCCCTGCTGTCAACTGTTTCTCGTGTCCGATGAGGTGGCTCAGAGCCAAAACTGTGGATGAGGGTGTCGAAATGGACTAACAAAAGTGCTAAGTTAAGGGAGTACAGAGAAGTTGATGGCCAAAAGAAGTAAAACTCTACAGGTGCTGGTCATATAATTAGAATATCATCAAAAAGTTGATTTATTTCAGTAATTCCGTTCAAAAAGTTAAACTTGCATTCTGTATACAGTCATTCCACACAGACCGATATATTTCAAGTGTTCATTCCTTTTACATTTGATGATTATAACTGACAATTAATGAAAACCCCAAAAGCAGTATCTCAGAAAGTGAATATTACTGAGGAACAATACAAAAAAATATTTTTAGAAATGTAGGCCAACTGAAAAGTATGAACATGAAAAGTATGAGCATGTACAGCACTCAATACTTAGTTGGGGCCCCTTTTGCCTGAATTACAGCAGCAATGTGGCGTGGCATGGAGTCGATGAGTCTGTGGAACTGCTCAGGTGTTATGAGAGCCCAGGTTGCTCTTATAGTGGCCTTCAGCTCTTCTGCATTGTTGGGTCTGGCGTATCGCATCTTCCTCTTCACAATACCACATAGATTTTCTATAGGGTTAAGGTCAGGCGAGTTTGCTGGCCAATTAAGTACAGGGATACCATGGTATTTAAACCAGGTACTGGTAGCTTTGGCACTGTGTGCAGGTGCCGAGTCGTGTTGGAAAATCAAATGTGCATCTCCATAAAGTTGGTCAGCAGCATGAAGTGCTCTAAAACTTCCTGGTAGATGGCTGCGTTGACCTTGGACCTCAAAAAACACAGTGGACCACAGATGACATGGCACCCCAAACCATCACTGATTGTGGAAACTTTACACTGGACTTCAAGCAACGTGGATTCTGTGCCGCTCCTCTCTTCCTCCAGACTCTGGGACCTTGATTTTCAAAGGAAATGCTAAATTTACTTTCATCAGAGAACATTGAACCAACTTTGGAACACTCAGAAGCAGTCCAGGCTTTAGTGTCTTTAGCACAGGCGAGACGCTTCTGACTCTGTGTCTTGTTCAAGAGAGGCTTGACACAAGGAATGCGAAAGCTGAAACCCATGTCTTGCATACATCTGTGTGTGGTGGTTCTTGAAGCACGGACTCCACCTGCAGTCCACTCTTTGTGAATTTCCCCCACATTTTTGAATGGGTTTTGTTTCACAATCCTCTCCAGGCTGCGGTTATCCCTATTGCTTGTACAGTTTTTTCTACCACATCTTTTCCTTCCCTTCGCCTCTCTATTAATGTGCTTGGACACAGAGCTCTGTGAACAGCCGGCCTCTTTAGCAATTACCTTTTGTGTCTTGCCGTCCTTGTGGAGGGGTCAATGGTCGTCTTTTGGACAGCTGTCAAGTCAGCAGTCTTCCCCATGATTGTGTAGCCTACAGAACTAGACTGAGAGACCATTTAAAGGCCTTTGCAGGTGTTTTGAATTAATTAGCTGATTAGAGTGTGGCACCAGGTGTCTTCAATATTGAACCTTTTCCCAATATTCTAATTTTCTGAGATACTGATTTGGGGGTTTTCATTAGTTTTCAGTTATAATCATCAAAATTAAAAGGAATGAACACTTGAAATATATCAGTCTGTATGGAATGACTGTATACATTATACAAGTATCACTTTTTGAATGGAATTACTGAAAATAAATCAACTTTTTGATGATGTTCTAATTATATGACCAGCACCTGTATATTACCTTGATCTTTATCTTACTGAACTTGCCACAACTGGTAGAATAACTTTTTGAATATTTTGGTTAACATTTGAATTTGGTCAAAAGAGGAGCGATAGACCTATCAATAATTTTAAGGAAATTCCATTAATAAAAGAAAATGTACT
>JACXGJ010017291.1:0-11335 GCA_016801105.1 Esox niger
AAACAAACAAGAACTGAAAGAAGCTGCGGTAAAAGCCTGGAATAGCATCACAAATAAAGAATGCAAGAGTTTGGTGATGTCGATGTGTCGCAGGCTTGAGGCAATTATTGCAAGCAAGGGTTATGTCACCAAATATTAAATGTTATTTAGTTTGTTCCATTACTTTGTTCCATAAGATTATTTGTTCCATTACAAATGTGGTCTATTACAAATGGTGATATGTCCTAAGTTGTTTAACACATCTAGATGTGAATACCAGGAAATGAAAGCTGAAATTCTGAACCCTTGTCTCATACTCATCTTTTGATGTTGAACCCAAATGTCTTCAGAGACCAACAAAAACAAAGGAATTTGCCTTGCTGTTCCAATACATTTGGAGTGGACTGTATGTGTATGATGTTTACCTTCTCTCAAGCTTAACCCACAGGCCTATCAGGCACTAGCAAACTATAGCGGAAGACAGAGGGTAATGTGATTGACGTTGTACATGCACAGCCCTCAAGATCTGCAGCTGCAGCAGTGTCATGAATGCAACAAGTGGTCACTTTGCCGGCTTTCGCACGCACATGTTTTTTTCCCACTAGCTGAAAACATTGCAAGAGCATATATACGCGTTCTCACAAACAGCAATCAACTTGTCTTTAGTACACTTGTCTTTCATGGCAGTGACCACAACCCAATCCAGTCACATTTAAAGATTTGTTGCCTTGGTGTGACTTTGGAAATGGGGGGAAAAAAATCTGAACAACGACTTCTTAGAGCGCAACCACACCGCAATTAGTTCTGCACCCCCTCCCCGACCCACATTTGTACCAGCTTTGAACGGCCTCCTTCAAGTTCAGGCTCTGTTGAAAAGGCAAGGGGGAGGGGAATTCGGCCTGGCTAATTGGGAACCACATCTAACAGCTAATCATTTCTGATGTCAGATGAAGACCCAGATGCGACTTGGGCAGATGAAAGCAATTCATTATTAATTGAATTTGGGTTTTAGGAGTGGTGGGGTCCAAGAAATGGCTGGCACAGAAATTTAATGATATGTACATGGGTACAGGAGGGTGTGTGAGGCTAAGATAAGTAAAGATTAGAGGCAGGTACTATAGCCCAGGTAGCCCTGCGCTCTTGGCTTCACAAAACACAGTCAACCCTCTAAGCCCTTTCTGACAAGCCCACAATAGTAGTCATGGGGTAAAGTGCCTATAAAGATTGGTGAGGCAGAAACATCAACATTTTATTATTCCCAACACTAGTCATTGCTTTTTTTCCCCCCTCACTTGAATGTGAATTGTGTGAACTGTATAGAATTTTTGTCACCAGGGGTTTTGCTTGCCGCAAACATGAATAAAAAAAAGCTTGCTTATGGAAGAGATAATTGCAGATTGGAGAGGGTGGATGTCATTTTTCCTTTTGCCATCAGACAACCTGTGCTCCTACAGTTGGCCAAAAACATATTGTTTTAAAACTTTCAATATCTTGTGTGTGGCATCGTCACAGTCCAAGAGAGGCATAGAGTGAGGGAAGGGAAACAGACTTATTAATCACAAAAACAACAAAAGGAGAGGCAAACTGAAGCATATCCCACAAACAAAGATCCACAACATGAACAACCAAACGGGCAACTTTAAATAGGGTCCCCAATCAGAGGTAGCTAACTCTTATTGGGGGCAGAAAAATCACAGAGATGCCTAGAAACACCTCCATAATCAGGCCCTGACAGTGACCTGCAGGTATATAGAGATGCCTAGAGGAATCTTAGCCAGAACTTGACAGGCATCTCTTAGAATCTGCAACCTAAGCAATTTGCTCTGGTATACTATTGTGGAATTTTTCAGTTACTGTAGTCCTTTGGTAAATTGTTCAAAGAAACTTGAAAGACTTGCAATAACTCTTTTTACTTTAGCTGCTTTTTGTTATTTTCCCTTTCCAAGTGATTCCATACAGGAAATGACCTTAATGTCACAGGTGTGTAGTGGGGCAAAACGGACCAGGCACAGGCAGAGATAGCGGTCGGTGTACACTTTATTCAAAATAAACACAAAAGCAACAAAACAGAAAGAAACCGAGCACTTGATGAATGACAAGTACAAAGTAAATCATAAACAGAAACTCATCACTGGGACAACACACTGACATGGAACAATGACTGACAAATGAGGGAGCAGGGGAGGAACATTTAAACACATATTGATGACCTAGTTGGGACCTGGTGTGAGAGACAATTGGAGACAAGACAAATGAAGGGGACCGGGATGAGTTCATGGCAAGTGGGAAGGCGGAGAATGCGGGAGATGGCGGAGCAGTCCGTCACCTCTCCGTCACACTTAAATTACTACTTATCAGAGGCAGAAAACTTTCTCTAACTTATCTAGTGCGTTTTGCACTGCGTTTGTTTGCCCAGAAAGTACTAAATGAAATAAGAAAAATACAAATAAGCATGAAAAGTAATAAAAATGTATTGTGTTGTGTAATAAGTAATTGAAATATTGGGAGATGACTGGAAACAATTCATCAAGAAATTGGAATTTCTGTCTTAAAATCCTCTTGTCCAGCTCAAACAGAAACCTTTCTTGAATGGTTCTGTTTAGGGACAGAGACAAATGAACACCAAGGGTAGTACATTTTCTTATCATTCAGTGTGCAACAGAACGTTATATGCCAAGTCAGCTTGACGATGAATGTTCTTGTTCTATAGCTTGAATTTGCTGTATCACAGTAGCCACTAAACAGTAAACATAATATTTTATGATGGCAATAAACCTGGAGCATTTGTTTGCAGACCACAATAATCGTGGGTGATGAGGTAGTACGGGGGGGGGTTCAGCACGCAGCCATGTGGAACACCAGTGTTCAGTATCAGGGTCGAGGAGGTGAAGTTGTCTCACCTGACAGATTGGAGTCTGTCCAGTCTCAGTCCAGTTGCAGTGTGTAAATGTGTCGAGATGGCGTCCTCTGTAGACCTGTTTGACCGGGAGGCAAAAAGGTAGGGATCCAGTGTTGGGGGGAGGCAGTACTTACCTTGGGCCAGAACTAGTCTTTCTAAGCACTTCATGATCAAGCTGGTGAGTGGGACAGGTTGAAAATCATTCAGGCTACATGCAGACAACTGCTCCAGCACTGGCACAATGTTTGTGGTCTTGAAGCACAGTTTGAAAGCACAGCCCGGGAACGCCAACAGGACCAGTTGCATTGCGTGCATTCAACGTCTTCAGTGCACATCTGCAGTGGATAGGCTGAGGGGGTATGTTCAGGAGGAGTTAAGCTTTAATGGCTGTCTCGTTTGAAGCGAGTGTAGAACCTGTTTAACTTGTCAGTGATGGAGATGTTGCAGGTTGTGGGGGTGGGGTTCTTTGGCTGGTAGTCTGTGATGGCTTGGATGCCCTGCCAAATGCTTTGGGGTTCAGAGTTGTTGTTGAAGTGCTCCTCAAACCACAGTTTGTAGTACATTTTAACTATCTTGATGCCCCTTTTCATGTTGGCCTTCGCATCACTGTATCTGAACGCAGCATCGCGTGCCTTAAGCAGATCTCGCTGATCACCCAAGGCTTCTGGTTGGGGATGGTTTTAATTAGTTTGTAGGTGGTGCAGGGGCAGGTGTTGATGTAATCCATATCATACAATGAGATTGTACAACTGGTCCAGTGTATTGTCTCCTCTGGTGTGGCAGAAGACATTTTGATGGAATTTGAGAAAAACAGTTTTCAGATACTGCTAAAACAAAGGTACCATCCGGATAGGCAGTTTGCTGCTTGCTAATACCAGCATGGTATGTAGATTGCAGTAACAACAATAGATTTAAACACCTAAGGCAAGTAAAAAGGCCTGCACTTAATCATCAGGTACTCCAGATTTGTTGAGCAGTTACTCCCAGTTATGTTAGTGTCTATACACAATGCTTTTTTTACATAAATGCACAGGTCATCTCCCCTGGACTTACCGGAATCCTTCGCTATTCAATCAGCTCTGAAGACGGTGCTACCTTCCAGCTCGTTGTTGTTGGGTATGTTGTTGTGTAACTACATTTCTGCGAAAATCATGATGCTGCAATACATAATCCTTTTTTGTGAGATAAGTCTTGTGAGATAAGTTGTAAGACAACAGCAGTTGTATTTCGTGAAATTTGTTCACCAGTGACCGTACATTAGTGAGGAAATGGCTAGGTAGTGAAGGCCGATAGGGGTTTGCATTTGCCTAGCCCGGAGGCCACCCCACTTCCTTCACCTTCATTAACAGACTTGACGTCGCCTACGTGCACTTCTTGTTGGTAATACAGTTGTGCATCTCCCAGGGCGTCTTCACAACCTCTGGTGGAAGTTGAATTGGAAGCTGAATTGGTCGGCTTGAAATTGAAAATGAAAAGGAAAGTCTTACATTTTGCCAAAACATTGTGAAACAAGGAGTGGAGTTAATAAATGGAAACCACATGTTTTCTTTTAGTCGGTCAGTTAGAATGACCTAATAAGATCTGACCTACAATTAAAATGTTGGGTGATCGTGCGTTAACTCTTAGGATGGTTGAGATATTGGCAACTTTACATTTCAGTAATATTCTCTGAATTGTTTCATAACTCTTGAGAATCTCCTTAAACTCGAATGTAAAATGACTTTCTCTGTTTTGTTCTTGTGTTCTCTGATAGCCCCTATAATCATAAGCACTTAAAATGACCCATTTAAAAACCTGCACATTATGAAAGGTCATGAAAATAGAATATCTCATTTTAATCTTGTTTTCCCATAATGTCCATTCCTATCTACTTAACTTGTGTCATTTGTGGTTCTCTTTAGATTTGAGCATAAGTCTAGTCACTTTGGTTTCAAGGTTCAGCTATAGTTTTGTGTCAATCAGTAAGTTTAAGCAGAGCCTCCCTAAAATATATAATTAAGCTGTTCATATAATAAAGAATGTTTTTTGTGGGCTAGGGCAGTCCAACAGTTAAAGCAGATGCCTCAGCTTCACGTGTACTACTCAAGCATAGGTTTGAATACTCATTCAGCAACCCCCCCCCTCATTCTTTAAGTAGTTGACTGTTTAGAATGCGAGAAAATATGTTTTATGACATGCCTTACACATATGGTTTTTAGACTTCGACTGTTTGGCTTAATTAACTGTATTATAAGAAGCAGAACAGCTTTGCCGGATGTGGTCAGAGGACACATTTCCCGATATTTGACTCTCCTAAACCTTCTGAGATTTGCAGCAACATGTTAAGGCAAAAGTCACAATTATTTTTTAATATAAAATGAAAGATTAATTAAGTGTTACATTTCTTAGCTAGAGAAAAGTTCTGTACTTTAACTGGCCTAATACGTTTGCTATTGGGAGCTGCTACTTATACAGATTTACAAAACAAGGGCACCTTACCACACTCTGGTCAAAATTCACTTCTTAAGCTTGGCACATGGGGGCGTACTTTACCCGGCAGTCTGCATTGACACCCCCACGCCCACCATACACACATGAACCCTCCCTAAACACACAGATGGACACCCTCTCAAGTAGACACACACACAACCCTCCCCTTCTCACAGCAACATCCTTGCAGAGTTAAGGCCTTGCTGCCTTATTTCTGACAACTTTTGTTGTGCACATTTTGTTCCGTGCTGACTAGGCATGCTAGGTAGTGCTGATGCTAGCTCACTGTGGCATGCCTAGACAAGCCTGATCCTTATCGAGAGAACACTGTTGAGCAGAGCGTAGGCCCTGTAGTTAAACACATTTTCCTTTGAAATAAAGCATATTAAAGAATAAATTACCGCAAATCTTTTCTTTTTTGGTATGGATTGAACATCAGCCACACATAATGTCAGACCATTGACGGAATGTGGTATCTCTTATGTGGTGAATATGTGTTCTGTTCATTCTAATCCAACACATAATACCTTTATTAAGTGTCCATTATTAAACATTCCGCAGAATGTCAGCTTGACACCAACAATGTTTATTGGACAAGAACATGTCAGTGATTGAATAAAGTGTTTAAAGGTGCTATAAATAATTATGTCCCTCATGTGGAAGATAGATGAATTACAAGAATATGATGCATCACTCAAAACAAATGTCCTCACCCTCTCACATTTTACTTTCTACCACCAATTTTAAACTTCAAATACTATACTGTTTTATAAAATATAGATGAAAACAAAATAATAATAATGTATTGCATTTTAAGTGTCTTTCAAAAAACCCAAGGACACTAAATCAATCACAATAATAAGAACGAATAACAAGAAGGTCAAAACAAAATTAAAAAACAGGAGTAAATCGGCGTAGCTATGACGGGAACGCATGGTGCAGAGGTGAGATTATTGCCTGTTCTTGAAGGTGTGAATGGAGAACGAGTTGTGTGTTGCTGGTGGAAGTGCATTCCACAATCTGGGAGCCATATCACTGAATGCCTAGATTGACCCATAGATTTCTGACCTCAGAAGATGGGCACATGGAATGGAAATATGGAGGTCACCTACTTTTATTAGCAAAGCCTTTGGAGCCAGAAGGAGGACCTTGGATTTATTGGTGTTGAGTTTGAGTGAGATTATGTCATCCAGGATTTAATATCCAGACTACAGTTGATCAGACACGGGGCAGGAAGGGCAGAGGAAGGTTTGGTGTGGATGTAGAGCTGGGTGTCGTCTACATAAGAGTGGAAGTTAAGACCACTGCGGTGGATGACCTGACCCATAACATATAGATGGTTGACCAAGCCTTGGTTGACTGGGACAACAGGTGAAATGTCTCCTTCTATGGACACAAAACTCCTTCTGTCAGACAGATAGGATCGTAACTAGTCAAGGGCTGTTTTGGTGATGCCGAGGTTAGTTTCCAAGCTCTCAACAAGTATGGAGTGGCATACGATGTCAAAATGCAACAGAGAGGTCAAGGATAATAAGGATACTGAAGTGATGAGAGTGTGGCAGAAGGTCATTTATGACTTTTACAAGGGCAGTCTCAGTGCTGTGCTTTGCTCGGAAACCTGGTTGGAGTAGTTCTTAGAGATTGTGATTGGTCAGGTGACATTGAAGTTGAGGTGTAACTACTTGTTACAAGATTTTTGCCATAAATGGGAGGCTAAAAATAGGCCTGTAGTTGTTGAAGTTATCCTGATCTATCAATCAATCAAATTTATTTTATATAGTTATTTTTACATCAGCAGTTGTCACAAAGGGCTTTTACAAAACACCCAGCCTTAAACACGAAGGAGCAAACAACAGTGGTTTTGGATTTCAGTGGGCCAGCAGAATGGCAGCTGAAATCATCAGGTAGCATCTTGATCTGCAACACAACCAGGAGGACTTTGGACAGGGGCAGCAACAGGTCAAGCCTGGTTCTCCACAGGTGTGGGGCAAGACCTCATGTCCTCCTAAGTTTAAAGCGGCAGGAGACTGGGACATTTTTGAAATGCATTCATTAGGTCTACAAGGATTTATAGTGGAGAAGGAGAATTGACCCTACTCCCCCAGCACAATAATATATCAGCATAAGACCTTGGGGCTGATGTCTTTTAGGAAGGGTTTTACTGCAGACATTTTGAGAGAGGAGGGAATCATACCCTTCAGCAGAGAATCATTTACAATTAACACGAAAAGGGGACAGAGGGAAGGTAGGCAAGCATTTACTAAGGATGTGAACATAGGATCCAGTTTGCAAAATTTAGAGAAACAACCGGTAAGGACTGAGGAATGTAGATGTAGGGTCAGTAACAATCGGAGTTGTGGGCAGATTGTGGGATGACTGGAGTTGCTCGTAGATGGCTTCTACAGCTTCTACAGTTATCTATAAACTCTACCTACTGCAATAGGCAGAACGTTTTTCGCCGCAATTAAGTTGTAAGTCAGCTGTAGATATGTTGCGAGGTAGGTGTCATGCAAATACGTTTTTCTTTGTAACATTTGACTGCTTAGTGGGGAGAACAAGTATTTGATACACTGCTGATTTTGCAGGTTTTCCTACTTACAAACCATGTAGAGGTATGTCATTTTTATCATAGGTACACTATGATTTTTTAATAATTAATTTGCATTTTATTGCATGACATAAGTATTTGATCACCTACCAACCAGTAAGAATTTTGTCTCTCACAGACCTGTTAGTTTTTCTTTAAGAAGCCCTCCTGTTCTCCACTCATTACCTGTATTAACTGCAACTGTTTGAACTTGTTACCTGTATGAAAGACACCTGTCCACACACTCAATCAAACAGAGTCCAACCTCTCCACAATGGCCAAGACCAGAGATCTGTGTAAGGACATCAGGGATAAAATTGTAGACCTGCACAAGACTGGGATGGGCTTCAGGACAATAGGCAAGCAGCTTGTTGCCGCAATTATAAGAAAATGGAAGTTCAAGATGAGGGTCAATCTCCCTCAGTCTGGGGCTCCATGCAAGATCTCACCTCGTGGGGCATCAATGATCATGAGGAAGGAGAGATTATTATGTTATAGATATGGATATCAATAACTCGAGATCCACCTTATGAGGAAGTGTGCGCAGTATATTCAAACGAGCCCCCCCATATCGCTGTCACGCCTCCGCCTTCGCGAGCGCGCAGAGGCGGGTGCTCGCGTCCCTGATCTGCTAACGTGCGCCTGTTCCCGCACCTGTTCCCAAACACCACTCACACACCTGTTCCCACTCCCCTAATCACCCTCTGTATAGACGCAACTCCCTGCCACTTCTTCTTTGCCGGATCAATGGTTAATGCTTGCATGCCACATCTTGCCCTCTACAAACTCTCATCCCGACTCCCTGTGTACCAACCGATCGCCTGTTCCCGACTATTCTGTCTGCGCCCTACCTGTACCTCTGCTCTCTGCCCGAGTTCTGATCGCCTCCCTGTCCCCGACTACTCTGCCTGCTCCCTGACTGTACCGTTGCCGACTGATCAACTTCTGACCACCCGCCCGTTCCCAACTACTCTGCTGCCCGTCTGTGCCTGCGTTACTGGTACATGAGACGCCTGACTGCTCGTTCTCGACTGCGCTGTCTGTCATTTCCCTGCTCCTCCCTAGTCCGTGCTTGGGTCCTTACCTGCTGTCGTGACAATTGCACAAACATATAGTTTGATTTTCCCTCAACAGACGCCCACAATCCTGCTGCTGTAAATTCATTGGAAATGATTATGCAAACTAAGATAAGTCTATCTAGAGTTTTAATTCTCTCTCTTGTAATTTAAACAAGCCCAACCTGAGGCAGGAAAGAAATTAGTGCTCAGCATATTTTAGAACTCCTTCAAGACGGTTGGAAAAAGCATTCCAGGTGACTACCTCACAAGGCCGGTTGAGAGAATCCAAAGAGTGTGCAAAGCTTTTATCAAAGCATGAGGTGGCTAATTTGATAATCTAAAATATATAATTGTATTTTGATTTGTTTAACACTTTTTGCTTAACTTCCTAGCTATGTCAGCAAGATAGCTAGATCTCTGGTAAATGTGCAAGGATATTTTTCTGATTCAAGTGTGGTGAAAAGCTTGCTAAGGGAGTAATATGTATCCTAACCCAGTAATTCAATGCAATCTTGCCAAGCAATCTTTGTTTTTCAGGTGCCATTAGATGGGCAATCTTGGCTTTACGTTCTATATTTTGCTCTATTTATACTTGTTTATATCCCTGTTTATACCCATTCTAACAAAAGCCCTTTGTCCTGGTCTTCTTGCACATTGTGATTACGCCTACAAGAAAGTTGTAGACAAATGATGCATTGTGATCTGATGTTGATCAGACGTTATAAGTTATATAAACTGACAATTTCAGAGCAAAGCAAGCATGTTAGAACAAACTATAAATGAAGCGTGTCAATGATAGCTTGCAGTCTTTTGTAATAGTTGTCTATGAGGCCCCAAATTCTTGCAGGTGATATAGCTGCCCATTCGTCTCGGCAAAATGCCTCCAGGACATGCAACGTCTTTGGTCGTCTTGCATGAACCGCATGTTTGAGATCTCCCCCGAGTGGCTCGATGATATTCAGGTCAGGAGACTGAGGGCAATTCCAGAACCTTCACCTTTTTCTGGATGTGGCCACTGGAGAGTCAACTTGGCCTTATATGTCTTTTTATATCCTTTTCCATCTTTATAAAGTTCCGTTACCTTGTTATGCAGGTCTTATACAGTTCTTTTCTGCTCACCATGGCTCAGTATCTAGCCTACTCAGTGCATCCAAGTGAGAGCTAACAAACTAATTGACTATTTATACACAGACACTAATTGCAATTTAAAAATACACAGGTGTGGGAAATTCACATTTATTTGCCATTTTCACCTGTGTGTGTGTCTCCTTGTGTGTCTGTAACAAGGCCAAACATTCAAGGGTGTGTAAACTTTTTATCAGAGCCATTTGGGTGATTTCTGTTATCATTATTATTTAAAAAGGAGCCAAACAACTATTTGATAATAAATGGCTTCATATGATCATTATCCTTAAATAAAAAATTACATGATCAGTCATATTTTCAAAATCAATGCCAAAGGTAACAGTTTCTTCCATGGTATGCATGCTTATGAGCACAAATTTTAACAATGTGAATAAGAGAAGATTATTCAAATTGTACTGTATATTATTCTATTACTGTCATGTTTTTAGCATCTGTGACATCCTCCTCTATTTTCTTTGTGTATCTCATCTTTAATCTTTTGAGTTTGGAGACACGTGTACAGATCTCTGCTAAAGCATTTAGTGGTCCTAAGAGTGTTTTTCCCATTTGTTCTAATTTTAGACCTAATTTGTGTTTCCAATCCTGGACAATGTTTCTAATGTTGGGATATCTCCATCTACGATATGCATCATTGCCAACTTGAAAAATGGTAACTGAATTGAAATCTCAGAAGGGACCGATTGAGGATACGATTAGAGAACACATAATATCTCTTACTCCACCAAATACATTTCCCACAGTTAATATCCTGGTTAATTTCATGCAAATGAAACATGTAAATGGCTGGTTTTCAGTATTGGCTGTGTGAGGAAAAAAAAAAACTGTCATCATGAGGGAAATGTCTGTTTTAGGTTTGGGTATTTGTTATGTATTTAAGTCATTAACAGATGGTAGTAATGCATAGAGTTTCATAATTGTTGGTATTGTAAAAATTGTGGTTAGGGTTAGAAGTTTGGGCCAGGTTTAAGAGTTTGATAAAACAGGACTTTGATAGGAATTATTGTTTAGTCCTCACAAGAATAGTGAAACCAGAAATCTATCTCTCTCTGTGTGGTCGGTGTATGGGTGTACCTGTTTTAAAGGCATTTCTCCATCCAATTCCACATCTGGTTGTGTCAAGTAAATCTTTGAAAGCTCGTTAGTCCGGGGATACCCGGTGGCCCACAGTAAGTTCCACAGGTGGACAAACTCTGTACA
>JACXGJ010017292.1:0-11334 GCA_016801105.1 Esox niger
GCAGACAGGGAGTAGGGCTGGTTCAGGGGTATGGGGATGGGCAGACCGGGAGTAGGCATGGGCAGACAGGGCTGCCGAGCTTGAAGCTGCATCTGTTGGGCCTGGCACCTGATTTAGAATCAATAGCATATTAAAGTTTAGCCTGCAGAATATTCTGTTAAAATATTGAGTACCAAACACTAAGGGAGCAAAAGTAGCCTATTTCAGGGTGGACTTAGCTAACACGTTAAATTCCACCAATCATGAACTACA
Organism: Esox niger; assembly: GCA_016801105.1. Classification (NCBI taxonomy): domain Eukaryota; kingdom Metazoa; phylum Chordata; class Actinopteri; order Esociformes; family Esocidae; genus Esox; species Esox niger. The sequence continues at coordinate 253 of JACXGJ010017292.1, forward strand.
CCCACCTTCCTTTATGAAAAACGGAGTAACATACTGTCGCCCTTTTCTCTGTCATATCTGGCTTTTGAGTTTCAGGAAACCAGATTTGACTTTAGTAAGCTTTGATACCCCACCGGCACTCCTCACAACCCAAACTGAGCCTCATACTCAAAGCTCCACATGAGCGCGGCTCTACCAGTTAATGAGAAAGGGGAAGTTGCCTGTGATGTTTTAGACATTTGTTGTGTATGTGTAAATAACATTTGGTTGTTTGTAATTAAATACCACACTTTGTTATATTATTTTAATGACATTTGATGTCTGTAACATGAGTGAAAGTTACAAATAAGTGATTCACTGATATGTAGCCAACACAAAATTACATTTTTCTTTGACCCCCAAATATGTACAGCTAATTATGTTCTATCAGTAACACATCCAAGTTGTTAGAACACAATAATACATGTATTTTTAAATTGGTTGAATGGCCAAACACCCTTTCTCACACAAGAGACGTATCATCCACACATGAGGTATACAGACAGTGTTTATATCTTAAGACGTTAGACATTTAGTCTTTGAAACCTCATCAGCATCATGTTGGTTTTCTCTGTGTGCAAACAAGAAAATAGAAATATACGAATAAGAAATGCTCACATAAATCCAGTGCCGATATAGCCTACTTCTAATGGTTTGCTTTTGAGGGAAAACGAAGCTCGTTGACTGAGTTGAATCATCAACAATTTGAAGAGTAGGAAAACTAAAACGCCTTTCTAAAATATCAATATTCACTTTCTTAAGTATCTTATGGTCTTCCCTCCAAGCTCTTTACGTATAACTTATTTTAATTATCTCTCAAAGTAATAAAACTGAATGAAAAACATTTACACAGAAAATGTCCATATCGTCAAAGAGATGCAATGTTCATTCATTGAATCACTAAATTTAGAGTTCAGGTAGTATTTTTTTAAAGACAAAACCACATAAGCCACAGAAAGGAGTGTAGCGTGATGATGTGTTCATTTGAGCACCTTGTTTTGTGGTGTACTGGCAGCGTCAGGGACTACAGCATACTGTACATGCTTTGATAATGCGGAACAAACTAAATACAAATACTCATCAGTAGTGGTTGAACATGCGGTCCATCATAGAGATGTAAATGTACTGTGCATGCAGGACATGGTTTCAGAGCTGCCACTGATATGAAGTTCGATTTTCTCCTCCAAACTGAGAAATACATGGAAACATTAATAAATAAAAACTCTCTCGCACTAACACACGTTTGGTTGAGATGTCCTGACGTTTGATACAGTCAATGCACATTCCACAGGTAGCTAAACTCATTGGTGAGAATAAGACAAGGCAGTGTTGTAATAAGACAACTAGGACCTTCTAGAAACAAGAGCAGACTTATGAGATGAATCAATTAGATTGCACTGGGATCAATCATTCCCAAATAAACAAAAAAGACGTGTGTCAAGAAAAAAAAAGTTACATCTGCCATTCAATGGCCAACAGCTAGATCATTCTTTGACAGCTCTTTGTGAAATCATAATGATAGACTGAAAGCTGACAGATCACCTTACCTGAATGCCTGACTGTTTCAACAGGTGGGCACAGAGGTTGACATTAACCAATGATTATGGCCCTAAGAGTTGTTCATCCCCCAAATGATAAATGTTAAGACAGAGGGTTGTAGTTACAAGCCACAGCTGAAAGAACCTAGTAGACACAAGCAAGGAGTGATGCGTAAGCACAATCTCCATGAAAAGACCTTGGTTACAGCCATAGACGACACAATATAAAACACTCCAGCATGAACATCGCCACTGGAAGGCACCAGCTATTTAAAAGTAGTCAAGTGGGTGGGATTTACAACATTATTGGTTTATTCCTGCCGATGACCCAGTTGGTCACTAGCTGATGCATTCTGATGATCATAACTCCAACTGAGTCATAGGCAGGGATCAGCCAATTCAATATTCATGAACCAGATTAACAGAGATGTCCTCAATGGCTCCACCCATGCTGGATGAGACATTATAATGGCACAGGTATACAGATGACACTGCTTTTCATCTTAATGGCACGGATATACAACTAAGACCTCTTTCCATCTCAATGGTTACAACGTGACTCACCCAATTGCTTTATACAGGATGGTATACATGCCTGCATAAGAAAAAAACACTTTGGTAAAGCACGAGAAACATTAGTTAGAGATTCAAGTAGGACACTTTCTGCAAGTAGGTTAGACAGGTTGTAGGGAGGCTAGGATAGGGCAATGAAGGAAAGCAGTAGCAGCAATCACAAAAACAGGGTAAGAATGTCTGCTAAATTACTAACATCTAAATGTAAACATTAACAACAACCAACAAAAACACTGTGCCTTCTAAAGCCTGGCTTTGCAAGAGGTCACACAGCAAGTTCCTGGCAAAAGTTGCCCATAGGTACAGACCTAGAATCAGCTTAAAATCCACTAAGGTTAAGTGGTAACAGTAGTAGCAAAGCACACAACGATTGGACCTGTGTTTCCATGCAAATACATTGGATTCCACTAGATTCCACAGCCTCAAGGTTAGATTTCAAAGCTACAAATTCAAGTGTAGCACAAAAACTCATTAAAATAATACACTACTGTTCAAATTTTGGGTCACTCAAAAATGTCTTTGTTTTTTAAAGAAAAGCAAATGGTTTGTAACTTAAAATAACGTCTAACTGATCAGAAATACAGTGAAGACACTGTTAATGTTGCAAATGACAATTGTAGCTGGAAACTTGGCATACAAATTATGTGTTCCAATGGCACATTGTGTTTGATAATCCCAGTTTATAATTTAAAAATTATCATTAATAATTAGAAACCCCTTTGACGATGTTAGCACTGCTGAAATTGTTGTGCTGATTAAAGAAACAATTGAACTGGACTTCTTTAGACATGTTCAGTATCTCCAGCATTAGCAATTGTGGGTATGATTTCACACTCAAGATGGCCAAAAATAAAGATCTTTCTTCTGAAAGTCATCAGTCTATTCTTGATCTGAGAAATTGCCTCAGATGATTATTCTAGAAATTGCCAAGATACTGAAGATCTCGTACAATGATGTGTACTACTCCCTTCACAGAGGAGCACAAACCATCTCAAATCAGAATATAAAGAGGAGAATGACACCCCAGTGCCAGACTGAACAAGATGACAAATACATTAGAGTTTAGTTTGACTAACAGACCCCTCACAGGTCCCACACTGGCAGCTTCATTAAATAGTAACCGCAGAACACCAGTCTCAACGTCAATAGTGAAGAGGCGACTCCAGAATGCTGGCTTTCTAAACAGAGATGCAAAGATAAAGCCATATCTCAGACTGTACAATAAAAAGAAAAGATTAACATGGGCAAAAGTACACAGGTGCTGGAGAGAGGAAAAACTCTGCCCAGAAGGCCAGCTTCCCAGATTTGCCTCTTCTCTTTTGACATGGAGACCGGTGTTTCAGCTGCCAGTTGAAGACCTGTGAGGTGTCTGATACACAAACAAGATACTCTAATTTATTTGTCCTCTTGCTCAGTTGTGCACCAGGGTCTTCCATTCCTCTTTCTATTTTGGTTAGAGACAGTTTACGTTTTTCTTTGAAGGGGTAGTACACATTGTACGAAATCTTCCGTATCTTGGCAATCTCTCGCATGGAATAGCCTTTATTTCTTAGATCAAGAATGGACTGACGAGTTTCAGAAAAAAGTGCTATGTTTCTGGACATTTTGAGCCGGTAATCGAACCCACAATTGCTGATGTTGAAGACACTTAACTTGTTTAAAGGCCAGGTTATTTTCTTTAATCAGTCTGTCTGCAGTGCTAACATAAGTCCAAAAGTGTTTCCTAATGATCAATTATCATTAAAAAAAACGTGTATTAGCACACATAACATGTCATTGGAACACAGGAGTGATGGTTTCTGATAATAGGCTTCTGTACACCTATGTAGACATTCCATTGAAAATCCCAGTTTCCAGCTACAATAGTAATTTGCAACATTAACATTGTCTACACTATATTTCCAATCAATTTGATGTTATTTTAATGGACAAAAGATTATCTTTTTATTTTAAAAAAACAAGGAAATTTCTACGTGACACCAAACTTTTGAACTGCAGTGTATTTTTTTGTTTTACACTAAGACACATTATTGGCCTTTAAGATTAAGCATAAGCTTAGTTAGGGGTAAAGAAGGAAGTAAGATCTAGACATAAAACATTGTGGGAAAGAAACCTAGTGAAGGCCAAAGTTATTTCACTCTACTCAATAACAGTTACCAAGAAACATAGTTATGAGAATGCCTCGCAATGAAGATTTAGTGATTCGGACTTCCACAGCAAAACATACGTAGGGCAATGAGGAGTTCTGCCAAATTTGTCACAGCTACTTACTAGCAAGTCGGAGTGTCATAGCATGACATACGGCAGATGTAATAAGCATACACAAGTGGTCCTCAGTCTACTAATCCTTTACAAAAGGCCCCGATCAATCAGGGAAAAGATCCAACATTTCCATAATTAAGACAAAATGTAGGTTAGAAATTATTGTGTTGTGTGTTTAAAATAAAAAAAGAATATTTGCCATGACGCAGTGCGTGTCCAGGTAAAATAAGGCTTGTGAAGGTAACAACATTGTGTTAGGAAAATCAAGTGGGTCATTGACGTCAAAGGCCGGATCGGGGCTGTGCACATTTGGTTCTGGAAGTGTGCCAGGCCAAGTGAAGTCCGAGATCCAGTTTGGTCCGGTCTAGCCCAGGAGGGTTGATTTCAGTCTTGGATCTCATCGTAAATGCTGTGGTCGAAGGCTCGGTCCAGAGAGGGCAATCTCCTGTGCCTGGAGTACTTGACCTGCAGAAGGTCTCCCACTTCACTGATTACACACAGTGCCTACCACACAGACACACACACACACACACAGAGTGAGAGAAAGAGAGTGAGAGTGAGAGGGTGAGAGGGTGAGAGGGTGAGAGGGTGAGAGGGTGAGAGGGTGAGAGAGTGAGAGAGTGAGAGAGTGAGAGAGAGAGAGAAAGAGAGAGAGAAAATTAATCACACATCTGAGGACCCACATACTGTTTTCAGTACCTATTGAAACAGAAGTTTCTCAACAAACTTTGAGGGACATCACGATCACAAGTCTTTTACACCTACAACATGAGATAATCATAAAGAAAATTATGACCAGGTACATATAGTACAGTACAATGAAACTGAGTCCAGTTATGTACTCTATCGGACAAGTCATAAACATGTAATGTCACAGAGGGAGTCTCTACATAAGAAATATAATGTTTATGCCTCAGATTGCTAAGAAGCCAAACACAGCATGTGTTTTACCTGAACTGTTTATTTGGCCCTTATTGTGCTAAAGAAGACAGTATACTAATGACATATGAGTGAAGTAACTTCTATAAAGTCTGTGGTCACAGTTCAAGGTCCTGGGATAATGTATCCTCTGGGAAGATTGTCATAATTAAGGTTGTGCCTATTCCAATACCGGACAAAAATAAGGAATTGGATATTGGTGACCCGGAGTCTATATAACGAGCCAATGCCATGAAACAGACTGTCCTAACAATGTGTAGTAAACACAGGGTAACTGAGAATACATTGCTTTTGCACAATTTCTCCCTTGAAATGCATTCAGATTTATAGCTAAATAGGAAGCCTACCTGTTTGACCTTTCCTATTAGTTACATTTTCAATGGATTAATTAACCTCAAGTTAATCCAGTGCCACTTGGATTAAATTGTGATTGAACAAGAAGCTAAGCATGCCAATTCTAATGATCTAAACCAAATAACGATAAGAAAATTCCGGCATATACTTTAAGGAAAATTGTCAGCTTGTTACATGCCAGGTTTTCACTGCAGTAACTAATTTGTCCAATACATAACCTCAATCCCAATCCAACATGGCTATAGAATATCCAAAATATTGAGAAAGTTGTAAATAAAATGTTTCATGACATACAATTCAATCATGTAAAACAATGATGGCAATCATAGCTCAAATCTACAAAATAAAAGTGGCAGTATCGGTTTGGTAAATACGGTTCTGACAAAGGAAAATGTGGTTTTGGTGCATCACTAGTTATAATGAACAATGCTTAAACTGACTGAACATAGATTTCACATGCCCTTTTAACCACAAAGTTGAACCTAACACTGTGTATACACCAGTGATCTCATACATACAGGCACCCACACACAGCTAGACAAAATGCACCCAGACGATGGGCTTTACTTGTATCAGCAGGAGACAAAGTAATGGCAGACGCTCACATGACTAGTCTAATAAGCACACGCTGACTAAAGCAATTTGAAGCCACCATTCAAATGAGTCAGTTGAGAGCGACGTGAGCCCTCCAGGACAGTTACACATGGAACAGCAGAGACTACAGTGTGGGGAAAGACACATTTTTTGCGGGTAAACCACAGCTAGCAGGGGGATCTCTCTTAAGTCAGTGATCTACAACATAACGACCACTTCAAGAAACATAACAGCAGAATCTTACCAGCAGCCAGGCAGAAGAGGGAGGAGGAGGGGAGAGAGTTGACACAAATCAATTGGACAGATAAAAGACAGGACTTAGATATATGAAAGAAAGGACGCTACCATTTAAGAAGAAAATAAATAAGGGGTAATGACAATATTTATAGGAGTGAAAGAGTGAGTTAGAGAGAATGAAGAAAGCACAAAGAAACACTGATTGGATGGCTGGTGTAGGGACATAACCCAAGAGGAATGTAACAGACAGCATTTTTCAGTTAAATACAAGGCCCAACTAAAACTCAACTTCTGCTTTCAACCTAAAGCCTCTTCTAAAGCAGAAGCCTGGAAGGCTGTCATGCAACCAGCTAGTGTATATCCCAAACACTGTCACTCCCGCCAATAGAGTTGGGGGCAATTTACTCCATTCAGGAGGCAAACAAACCTATTAAAGTGCATACCAGAACCTTTGCAGTAACAACTCATTTTGGGAAGGATTAGGTGTTTATAGGTGCATTAGGGCTGGGCCATGTCTGGATTTACACAGAAACCCAACCACCTGTCCATACATTATTGACAGACAATTTAACTGTCCTTCTTTAATCGCAGAAAGCAGTATGTGCTGTGTACACAGACGGGTACGTCGGCGGGAATAACACAATGTATTAAAACATATTAGTTGTTAAAAAGGAAATCTTAAAAATGACATAGCCTATCATTTAAAGCAGACCTGACACTAATAATTGAATAATAAGTAGGTCTTATTTCTTGCACTATAGAATGATTTAGATGGCTTGGACAGGGCATTGTAATCTCGTGTAGTATATTTATTATATAATCTTATGGTAAGGGAAAAATTATAATGGCTTATAATAGAAGGCTTCTGAATGATTGTGTTAATTCATATGGAAACTATTGGTGACACCAATTTCCCTTTAGGCTACTTTCTAAACATTTCACTGACTGGCATTTTTTGCTTTCCACTAAATCATAAACAAGAGAGAAAAAAATACACGATTTGACTTGGTGGGCAGGAAAAACCCTTCCTCACTTGTGTGGCAATTCTGCAGGTTTAGGACAAATGATAAAGATGAGCCAATAGAGCTGAACAAGGTGAGTTGCAGAAAATACAACATTTGCTTGTTGTATTTTTATAACAAATGTTCTAAAGAACTAACAAGAGGAACTGGTTTTCTTGTATAATTTTAGGCAAAAAAATATCATTTTATTTGGGCGATGTTGTTTTTATAGGCTACCGTTATAAAAAATGCAATAACCCATTAATTTGAATCATGTGTTGTTTGTGAAACAACCCAAAACATCTAGCAGATGCGGCAGGCGAGACTGTGCAGGTAGAGCAGTTTAAGGCCATTAATAGCCCTTCAACAACAACAAAAGAATCTTAGAAGCTGTTAATATCAAACTTAACGACTCAAACTGATCGTTCGCTAGGTGTAGTCATCTGCAATAGTTCTCAAACCAATTACGATTCACGCATTTTTCTAAATGTCATTTTCTGACAGAATTATCAGGATTCAAACTCTGTTCTCACAATGACGCCAACGTAGTCAAGTTCACCTGGAATCTCCACCAAAACCCCTGACTGAGCATTCCTTAAGGACCAATCTAGTTCCAACTATGATGAACCGCAGACCATGTTGAAGAACATGAGGAAAAATGCACAAGGCGATGTGAAAACGGATAATGTCACATCAAAGGGCGATTTGGCTTCTGGGGAGAAGACTGGACACAGGCCTTTGTGAAAGACAGCAGTAGTTGAGTTGAAAGAGAAGAAAAAAAGCAGTCTTAAAGGGTGAGTCCTTGGGGAGAGAGAGATTATGGGAAGCTGTTTGATCTGGTGCCGGGAGTGGAGGGATGCAGCACTTACACACACCCACCACCAGGGGGATGGGGGCACCAAAAAGAACTCTGAATTTCCTTACCCCCCAATAGGCACGTGTTCAAGGCAGTCTGAAACATGTGTCTCAGCGTGTAGAGCAGGGTACTAGCAATGCCAGTGTCGTGGGTGGCATAGATGAGTGAGATGAATGACTTACATTTTTACACGCAAGGTCACAGACTGTGCACTCTCTTCATGTGTTTAGTGTTACGGCAGTCATTTAGTGCCCGGGAGGGGGGGGGGGTGGTTACCGTGTCAAGCATGTCTTTGGTGTGAGCCGCAGAGATACAGAATCGTGCTCTAGACTCTATGATGGGCGTTGCTGGAAAGCCCACCACCACTACTCCGATGTTCCTCTTCAGCATCTCTCTACCGAACGCCCTGCGAGAGATTGAAAGGGAAAAGGGAGAGACAAACAGAGGGTAACAGGGAAAGAGAGAGGAAGAGTGAGGATTAAAAAGAACTGAAATGTAATTGGGAGGGAGCAGTGAACTGTTACAGGGACTTGTGAGTAGGAGATCAATCAAATCCATCTTTACGAGTCTGACTCATCTTCATGGCATTGCTAACAGGGCAGACCTACCCTATCTTGGCGGGCAGGTAGAGCATCATAGGAACTACAGGCGAGTCATTGTTGCCATAAATGATAAAGCCCATCTCTGTCATTTTTCGTCGGAAATACACTGTGTTCTCTGCCAACCGCTTCACACGGTCACGACCTGGAGAATGACACACACACAAAGATGATGTTGTCAATTCAGGAAAATAATTCAATTGAATAAGTAAATTCTGTCTGTCACCATTAAAGATTCTGTCTGTAACCTGTCTGTATGGAAGCTGTATCAGTCTATTCTTTAAAGGGCTGAAAACATTATGAGCCAATTGTTACATTACTTACATCCTAATACACCTACTTGTCCTGAGATGAGCATTTAAAGTAGGCCAACACACTCAACTAAGAACTCTCAGCTCCTCTCCTTGTATTACTGAGAGAGTGCCACTTATTTTTCCGGATGACCTTCACCGAGGTGGAATTCAGACGATTCCTTATTGGCTAAGGGGACGAAACTGTTCCGGAGGGCCGACTTGCATTTCGGCACACCTCCGTTCTCACTTGTCAAGCATTCCGCACATGCTAAGGACTTGGGCCCGGGACAGTCCTTTTACCTGACAGTTCCACCCTCCCCCATACTGCCAAGCACTGGACTGACTCTGGCTCATGCAGGGCGCTGTGGTAAGGGAATGGGGCTTGAGTAGTGCTGATCCGTCACTGTACAAACTTGTGAACACACTTCCAGGCCCTTTCCGCGGTGGCATATTGTTGCCAGGCCTGCCGGAGCGAACCAAAGACTAGAACAAACCTTACAATTAAGAACTAGCTATAACACATTAGATCCAATCCCCGGACAGTCATGGTCACATGTGGATCTGCCCTAATCGTTCCAGGGTCGCGGTCATCAATGTCTTGGCCTTGAACTGGCCCTGAACTGGCCCGGATATGGGACAAACCTAAATGATCCTCTGAGACAGACAGACAGGCCGGCACACACCACACACCATACACACACCACAACACACGCACACCACACGCACACCACACACACACCACACGCACGCACACCACACGCACACCACACGCACGCACACCACACGCACACCACACGCACACGCATTATTGACGGAATACTGCCTGTTCTGCAGAAAGGAAGTAAAACACTGGAGAGAGTGACGAATGAGAAGAGAGAAATGGAAAAGGAGCGTGGTGGGGTCTGGCTGGTGTCCTTGGTGGTTGGCTGAGTGACCTATGTGATGAGTGCTGGCTAAAATGAACTTGACTGGCTACATTTCAGTGGGAGCCCGGTCAGCATGAGAACAAACCCCGTAGTGGAACCGCAGAAAAACATGCAACATTTGACTGACGGGACATCATAACTACTTTGTGTGTGTTCGTGTGTATGTACACACATTCCACACATGCCAAAGAAGACACGCACACTCGGGGAGAGTGAATCATTAAGACAGTCCTGAATCTATAACGAGCGTTTTGAAAACAAATCGCTGCAAGCTGCTGAGCCCAGATCACTTCACAGTCTTCTTCCTAATGGAGCTGTTTCAATTGACACTGCCCACCATGGCTTACAGAAAGACACAGAGGGAGAGGAGTTAAAGATCGAGGGAAAAGAAAGGGTGAGGTAAGTGGGAGGGAGAGAAGGGAGATAAAAAAGAGGAGAGGGAAGGAAAAGACAGAAAAAAAAGAGCAAGAGCACAATTAGTCACATTCCCCCTCTCACAGACATCCACACATTGCCCTGTTCTCAAACTATACTTCCTGCTCCTGAGCTGTGATCGGCTGTGTGAACCGTGAGGAGAACAAATGTATTAAGCCTCTGAACAGGGCTGCCCATCTGAAAGCAATAAGGACTTACAGCGAAAGAGCCTAGGTGTGTGTGTGCGTGCGCCCCACGGAGCTGCGATGGACTTCAAGCTTTTTCGGTCGAACTGTTCTCCCACCAGGGGTACGGGCTGGGGGGCCTTCCAAAATAAATCTTTCTGGGGTACCCTTTCAACAGCTAGTTTCACCACACACACACACACACACACACACACACACACACACACACACACACACACACACACACACACACACACACACACACACACACACACACACACACACACACACAC
>JACXGJ010017293.1:0-11334 GCA_016801105.1 Esox niger
CTCCCTCTGGCCCTTCACTCCCTCCCTCTGGCCCTCCACTCTACTCCCTCTGGCCCTTCACTCCCTCCCTCTGGCCCTCCACTCTACTTCCCCTATACTCCCCACCCTTCATCACTTGATCAAACTTTGCCCGTATCTAAAAGCAGTAGAAACACTGAGTCATAGCACTTATGGTTTAGAATAGAGGGCTTGTGTACACAGTGAAACAATAGAGCCAACAGACAAGCCTTGTTGACACCAGGGATATACACTGGGAGAGAGGAGCATTCCAGCCAAGGGTGAGTTGTACTTTCTCTCTTACTGTGTGTGTGTGTGTGTGTGTGTGTGTGTGTGTGTGTGTGTGTGTGTGTGTGTGTGTGTGTGTGTGAGGGGGTCTGCATATGCTCAAGTGTTTGTAGGAAAAGGCAAGCCCGTTAAGGAGATTGGTCCCAATCGGATTCACCATGTCTCGAGGAATGGGCAATGTGGTTAGTCTGAAGTACATATTGACCTCCTCCAGTCCTGCTCCTTCAGCCCCTCTCCTCAATCCATGTTTGGCTTCTCCAACCACATTCCTCCAGCCCCTCTCCACCAGTCCTGCTCCTTAATCTCTCCTCCACTCCTCCAGCCCTGCTCCTCCATTCTTTCTCCTTAATCTATTCTCCACTCCCCTAGCCCTGCTCTTACTGCTTTACTCCTCTGGCCCTGCTCTTCCTGCCCTGCTCCTTGTCCAGTATGCGGGGAGACAGATCACATTTGCCCATTCTGGTGTCTGGGTGGCTTATCGGAGCGACAGTGTGATGGCAACCAAGGAACCAATGACTCAGGGTTTAAAATAGTCTACAGAAAGAGGACAACATGAGTCTCCTTCAGCCATCTGACGATAAGACTGCCAGGGAGACAGAAAGGAGCAGGTAGGGAGAGAGAAAGGAGCAGCGACGGAGACAGAAAGGAGCAGCGAGGGAGACAGAAAGGAGCAGCGAGGGAGACTGAAAGGAGCAGCGAGGGAGACTGAAAGGAGCAGCGAGGGAGACAGAAATGAGCAGCGAGGGAGAAATTGCTCGAAATAAGGGGCAGCATTTGCAGGAACCTTTGGAGGAATTGTATTTTGTTCTGGTAGGAGGGAGGGATATGTTCCCTGCCCCGGTGCACTCTGGGTAATTAGACCGCTCATAGCTTACCCTCCCCTCAGAATGGATGAGGGAGGAAAACAGTGCAGGTCCTAAGGTCTGCCAGCGGTGTGCCTGACTGATGGTACTAGCTGAGAGGCAGCCGAAGCCTGCTGTTCCATCACAACCACACAGCAACACAGACGTTTGGATTCTTCCATAACCCTCTGTCTCTAAAAATCCCTCACACAGTTACGCATACATCTGATGGCTCACTGTACTGATAGATACTATATCTTCCTGTGCAGGGGTTAAACACACACATACACACACACACACACACACACACACACAATAGCCATCTGCCTTCAACTGCACATTAAACTTTGTCCATCCATCCTCACCTCATTGAGCCAGCCAACGCTTTGCTCCAGTCCATTAAACAGGTATTAATGCAACTTGGTCCTGCCAGATAGCCTTTGCTACATTTGCATGTTTCTGTTTTTCTCTCCTTTTTTATTTGAAATGTTCTCTCTCTCTTCGTCCCTCTGTGTTTCTCCTCTCCATCTCTTTCTCTCTTTGTCCCTGAGTCATTTTCCTCTCTATCTCTCCCTCTCTCTATTCATCCCTCTGTCTTTCTCCTCTCCGTCTCTTTCTCTCTTTGTCCCTGTGTCTTTCTCCTCCATCCCTCCCGCTTTCTATCTGTCCCTTTGTCATCCTCCTCTCCATCTCTCTCTCTCTGTCTCTCTTTGTCCCTTTGCCTTCATCCTCTCCATCCCTCCCACTTTCTCTCTGTGTCTTTTGGCTCCCCGGCATAAGGGCTGACCTTTACCTCCTTCTCTCCTCTAAGATGAAAGACATCATTTATACGTAATATTTATCTCTCTGCTCGTTCGATTACCAGCCGTGACAGGCCCACGCGCAGCCCGCTGCACAAGCTCTGTGAAGCCCAAACAAGGCTAATAACCCGCAGTTTGTCACCCACCGCCGCCCACCAGAGGCCGGCTCGTCTGATGGGATCGCTATTTCTCCCACCGTTTTTCCACGGCAGCGAGCGTGATTAATTCTGTTAAATGGACAATGACTGCGGTGCTCGTCGTGTCGGACTGTGATATAATTTATTGTAATTATAATGGACACCATTGACATTACCGTCCCATTGCAGTTATTATTATTATGATTATCCTTATCAGGGCACTCGTGTGGGTGGAACTATTGATCTTGTGTTTGCTTTGTATCAGGGGCGTGTATCATGGGGGGCAGACATTCTGCGTGACACAGGGGTTCATTACATTACACCGTTGGTATAATTGCAGTCATTTATTCTCTGTATTGCGTGTTTGTGTGTGTGTGTGTGTGTGTGTGTGTGTGTGTGTGTGTGTGTGTGTGTGTGTGTGTGTGTGTGTGTCGGCAGCTGTGTGTGTGTGCGTTTGCAAGTGTCACTTTGTCCAGGTGTTTGTGACATGTGCTCGTGAGCGCAAGAACATCCAAGTCTCAGTGCGTTCGTCTGCGGCTTTAAGCCGGCACCCCCGCCAAGCAGATAATTCCTAGGGAGGGGGGCCTCTAAGTATTCTTCCTGGTTAAGCACACATCCGTAATTGGACTGTGTGTCTGGTGTAATTGCTGGGGTTTAAACATGGCCGGATTAGCCCCAATGTGTACGCCACCGTGTTTGACTAGCAGCGCTGATGAGAAAGGAATCCTTTCACTGAGTGAGGGGACAGACAGAATACTAAAATATTAAAGTGTCAGGAAAGAGATTAGTAAGACCTGGATAATCAGAGAAGTAGCATTGCTTATTCCGCATGGTTCTGCAGTAGGAAGCAGCAGCGGTACATAGATCGACGCTGGGACACAACCAAGGTTACTGCATCCAACGCAATCTGATGAAATCTGACGCATCCTTTAGTCTTTCTAATGCGCGCCAAATGGCTGTTTCCTCAGTCCCTTTTGTTAGAGACCTTATTGCATCACTTAACGAAGTTCCAGGCCGCAGATTGAATCAGTGAGTCACCCCGTCGAGAATCTGAAGATGACCTTTCTGTCATCTCTCACACAACAGCCTAGCATTGCTCTTTTGACCTTTTTATTTCTAGATGAATAAAATTGAGCTAATAGGTGTTCACAGCGACGCAGATATGAAAGAGAGCAACAGAGGCCTGAGAGACGAACACCTTATTCATGGGCTTCCGCGCGTAATCTACAGCGTGGCTGTGGGTGTTATGGGTAATCGTTAGATGCACAGCTAACCTTTCATATACGTGGGTTAATAAAAGATGCCCATCACGTTCGAGTGTTGTCTTACCGTTATCAGAGTTTAGTTAACATAGCGTTGCTTACGCTGGCAGGCTAGGTATACGGGACTGAATTCCAAGTTGCGTTTTTTAATTGGAAACGAGTTTTGTCAAAGTCAAACAGGAGAGCCGGATAGTGAGTCAAACACCTTTTTAAAATCCACTGGAGGAAAGGGCAAAGGGAAAGAGGGGGCGGACAGTGTTCTGAGATGATGTTACTTTGATCTGTTGTGAAAACATACATATTGATTCGGTCTCAGCAGTCAGGAACATGGAGGCTGGTTGGTCTTTGAACTGTAAACTCAATTACCCTGTCACTTGGGGTCTACTGAGAGATCGATGTGGAGGGGACCCAGCTGGCTGTTTTGCACTGATAGGATTGCTGATAGATTTGGGCTGGGATTGTTGTGATCAGAAATAAGAACGTACTTTAGAGCCTACACAGGAAGTTCTCTTTGATCATACGCTGATGAAGTCTCCAACGTCTGCACTGTTCTTCCGATCTCAAGAGAAAACAAAGTATCGTTAGATACACGTGAAAAGTAAAAGAAAGTTAGGGGTGGATTTATAATGCGGAATTTTCATCTGAATGTGGAGAACTGCTACTTTGTCACAGGAATAACACAGGAGTCAGATGTTAATTAGATCTTATTCTGAGCCACATGCTGAAGATTTGACTTAAAGCTCTGGGAGTGATAATTATATTACTTACAAAAACGTGATTAAACACAGGTGAACCTGGAGTGCTTATTCGTGTCTGGCATGTTTTCATCACAAAGTTATACTTACGACTCACTTATTGACGTTTTAACCGTTGTCAAGCCGTGTTGCTGTAGTGGAACATTAGTGTAACATAATTCAATATCTTATATCAAGGCGACAGCACTTGATTGTGAACGTCAACCTGTCCCTATCAATTCCCTTTGCGTCCTTGTTTCTGCATTGTATTTACTTATTTTAACCCATGTCTTTTTTTGCAAGGAAGCTGTGCAAATACACAATGAAGAATACAAACAACACATTGACAAAATATACACATAAACAGACAAAATAAAAAATTTCAGCGAAGTGTTCTCAGATAAACATTGTATACTTCTCAGAGGAACCAGAGCGTTGGTTGGAACTATTTGATTGTTCCAGGCATGGAGAGCAACTAAACTTAGAGCTGATTTGTTTAACTGTAGAGACCTTTGGGATTGACAGGGACAGCCATCCCTGAGGCCATGGTATGTTGTACCTCTAAAGGTTATTGATGATGTTAGGTACGGTGGGAGTTATTTTAGGATATTTTTATCCCGCAAGTAAAGAGAGCAATGAAGCGATCTACGGGACTGTTTAATTAAGCGACCTGCCCTTACGATGATGCTAGACTGTGTTGTTATTGGTCGTAATGTGTTTTTCCCAAAAGTTTTCCGATCTTTGCTTCCAACAGAATCCAACAGAATCGGCAACCCAGTTTAACCTTGAGTGACACTTTTTCTGTGTCACACAAGGTTACATTTCTGCTTCAACACCCCAAGTCAAGACATGCAACCGGATTTCTTCTTTGCCAAACAAAGACAGAGACATTGTGAGCCCAAATCAAGAGTATGTCATTAAATGGAATGTGGAGCCATTTGGGACTCACCGTTTGTTTGTGGGATAACGCGGGGTCTGATATGGGGTTTAGTACCGGCAGTTTTCCCCCCTTAACTTCTGACACACACACACACACACACACACACAAACACACACACACACACACGATGAGCAGCACTTTGGATTACAGGACATCTCTCCTCGTGGCGCCTGAATGTAAATATAGGCGCAGGCTGTGAAGATTAATGCAGAAGAATGAAAGTCAGTTATTCCCCGATGCACCAATATGTAATCTCATCAAGAAATTAGAATACATTCAATCGCTGGAAACTAAATAAGGATAATGTAAATGCTTCTACTATTACTAATTCTATTGATATCACCGAGTAGTCGTTGCATGGTCCTTCTTTAGAACCGCTTAGTTCATGTATGTAAATGCCATGACCACATATATCAGTGGAGTGACACCCATTGAGGCAATTCTTTGGCATCTACCATGACCTTTGCCTCTCCTGAACAACCGTGTCATCTGAGAATCCAGTTATACAGTCCCGCCCTGGTCGTTATGGTTGATGAAGGTTGAAGTTTAGGGTTAGAATTGGGAAGAGGGTAGGGTTTAGGGTTAAGATTAGGAAGGGTTGTTTGAGTTACTGTTGAAGATATGGTTGATGTTGGGTTAAGTTTAGGGTTAGGGATAGGAATGTTAACACACACAAAACAACACCTAACAATTAAGAACTAACTATCCACACAAGTGTGCACAATTACAGCAGACGGCCGATAGGCTTTAATAACCTTGAACTCTGGTTGTGACACACGTAGAGACACTTTGCAACGTTTCAGACTCTATCAGGAATTTACGACTCTGTCAGTGCGAAACGACTCTCTGAGATGCTCTGAGACGTCCGAGACTCTGCGAGAGAGGGCGCGAGACGCCGCCAGACAGCGCGAGACACTTTAAGACATTCGACATGCTGCGAGACACCGCTTGACACTCCGAGGCACCACGAGACAGCGTGTGGCGCTGTGAGTTCCTTCGATCAAGGAAGAGGAAGCGGGGGCACCGACTTTTGCCACAGCGCCTCGTCATTAAACACGATCCACTTTGATCCCTCAGACATGAGGTTGTGTTTTTCCTAGCGTGTATGCACTCCTTTGTACCACGGGTTCCTTGTGGCGGCCCGGCGAAGCCCGGAGCCTGTGTTGTTATGCGCTCTCTGCACTGCATGCTCGGATTAGACTCGCAGATGGGCTCGCCACAACGCTGTTTCGAGCTGGAAAAGATCAAATGAGCATATCTGCGGCGGAGTGCCTCCTGGAGTGGTTGTGTGCTCTTCCTAACCCGCTGATTATGTGTGAGCACATCTGATTGTGATTATGCCTTCCACAGACCCATCAGCCTTTTCGGCTGCAGTCCAGTAATGTGCTTTCTCCAAGGATAACGAATAAAGATACCGTGGGTTATTTCATCTGGGGCACTGCAGTCGGATACAGTCCGACATATATTCAGTGCATGGTGGATTGACACTGTACACTATCCTACACAGCAGTACATCTGGCCCGTTGTACGGGATGCTTTTTGAAGTTAATTGCCATTTTGGTTGGCCAGCATGGGCGCAACCTCTGCCTCTTAATTAATATACAGGAGAGCAAGCACTCGACACGATCCAGGCTAGCTGCCTACCTCGCCTTTCCCACTGTAAGAGGGAGGATGAGAGAGAGAAAGAGAGAACACAAGGAGTGAGGAAGTGAGGAGGTAGAGATTCAGATTATAGATTTTTTGGGGAGAGATATAGTGAAAGAACGAGAGGGAGAGGCTGAATGTCAATGCCTCCTCTGGCACGGCCTCCAGGTATCCCACAATGCATTGTTTTCAGCAGGCATTCCCCGTGCTGTTCACCACATATTAATATCTTCATTTGCTGGCTCATTGGCGCCATTAATTGTTTTTGGATCACCTTATTGGCTTCCTGAGAAGAGGCAGAGTAGGAGGCAGAGGTGTATTGGCCCATACAGGTCATTCTTTAGAACACTGGCTCTCCGTCTCTACCCATCCTGTATTCTCTGTACCGAGACATTCTTCCTCTCTTTTTTGGGGGAAATGATGATGAATCTGTATTCAGTGACTGTAAATCTCCCACTTTTTTCTTTTTCTTTCTTTCTATTGTTGGGTTTTGGTTTTTCCTTTCCAACTCTCTCTTTCTTTTTCATTCTCTCTCTTGCAATACTTTATATACTGTAGTCCTATTTCCACCTCTGCTTCACATTATGGTAGTTTTCCTCACCCTTCACCCCAAGCTTGATGACTACAATCAGACACGTGCAACCTCAGCTCCCCTCCCTTGGGACTGACCTCTGAACTTCTCGACAGAAGAGCGGATTGTGGCTTCGCTGGTTGCCCCCGGGTCTTCCCCGGGGAGTGTCCTATGTCCCAGGATGCCTGTCTCCTGAAGCGTGGCCTGCTACAGGACGCTTTGAACCTTGTGGTTAGGGTCATTTTTGAGGTTAAATGATTGTGTTGTACACTATATGTCTGGTCTCTATGATTACAAAGTGAATTTAGACCGCTGGAGAAGATAAATGTACTCTCTACACTCCTTGGCAATTTTTCTTGGCCACTCATAAATTGCATAAATTGGCTGTTAAATGGGCTGCCTCTTCTTCATCTCTTTCTGCGTTTCTTTAGCTTTGTCATCCTGTTGAAGCAGCACAACTGTCAACTTCTTAATACAACACTGTCCTACGTCTGCTTCCTTACACCACATCTCCACTGAGTTTTCAACGGTATCCGTCTCGTCTCTCTCTCTCTCTCTCTCTCCTTTCTTTCTCCCTTGCGCTCCGAGCACCGCGCCACTTCAAAAGGTACGTAATTAGTTTTCCATTTCTTGGCAATGACGTGGCGTTTATATTAAACATCTGTTCTGGCTCAGGTGGCTCAGATGCACCCTGCTTGTTCTCCTGCTTGTAAGTGAGCTGAGAAATGACAGGACAAAGGCAGAGAACGAGGGAGTAGGAGGTGGGGAGAGAGAGGCGGACTGTGACCCCTGCCTGTGACCCAAATGGCAAGTTCTGAGGGCTTTTACGTCATTGTGAATTTTAAGAACCCCAGGTCCCCGATCCGTCTCTTGACAAAGGCCATTCTGCCCTTTCCACAATGACAGCATTCTTCTTGCCAGGACAATGCATCACAGGAACCCATTTGGCTCCTATCTTGCATCTGTATCATAAAGAAAGCTAGCAGGTAAGAAAGAACAGGAACGGGGCGTCCATGCTAATTGTAGAGTGGATGCTAGCCTGCTGGTCTCTAGCCTGCAGTGCATTCAGGCTCCCAGTTCCCTGTGGGCATCGGCTTATCAGAGGCCAGATTTTGTGTGCATCAGCACAGCAGTGTTGTAGAATATTGGACCCTCTGGCTTATGCTTCTTTTGTAATTCAGATTTTTTTTTTAGGGGGTTCTTGCCTTCTAGTGGTCAGGCATTTACTTTCTTTTTGACTCAAGTCATGTGACAAAGGTAGAGGTCTTTCATGGTTTCTAATAGCAGTTCAGGTGAGTGTGAAGCAAGAAAATCATTAGAATTTCAGCAAAATAAATGTCATGGAAAGAAAATGTCAGGAAATGTATAGAAAACCACACTGTTTTTACCATCAGTCTCCGGGGTCCAACAAAGTGAGTTGCAAATTACCAGCTGCATGGAAATGAGTGAATCTACTTGGAAACGGTCGGCAGACTTTCCAAAGTGTATTGTGGTTTGACGAGAACCCTACATGTTTGTCAAGGCCAGAGATAATTGACTGAGACGTGATGGGCACATGCAGCATTGGACAGACACATTGACTTCTGGAAGTATTTTAGTTCTAATGACAGTTGTCCAATGTCATTACGTGTCAATTGTTTTGTATTTTATGATTACAGTTTTTCTGAATTGTGAAAACACTAAACCTCTGAACCAAATTCTCAGTTGCCTAAACCCATTTCTTGAATGAGTCACTCTTTTTGCAAAACCTAAAACAAATTCAGGTATTTGGACACCATTTGCAAATTGCATTCACTCTTTTTACAGTTCTCCAAACACATTCTCACTCACTAAATCGCATTTCGCACTGGGATGCACTTGTGTTGCAAAATGGTAAACACAGGTGGCAAAAGGTAAACCCAACTACTACACAGTTGTCATCGTTTACACACAGTCACTCAAATTAGTTCACACTTGTTTCTAATGAAGTAATCACACCAATTGTTCAGCATATAACTCAGTTCAGTGTAGACAGGTGGTGGCAGGTCTGAGGCAGAGGAGAAGAGTACGTGTCAGAGGTGGTGGATGAGGAGGAAGAGCATGTGTGAGACGTGGTGGACGAGGATTCAGCACAGTCCTCTGGCCAGACTCAGCACAAAGACATGATTCTGAGGCAGAATGAATCACTCAATGACTTTGATTTTGCAGTTGCAAAGCATTTGTGAGTTTATTGAAATGTGCTGTTCATATAGAGTTTGATCGTTGGGCATTTGTTCGTTTACAGTGGCCTACTGTATTTCTATGCCACCCTGAAGATACAGACATTAAATACTGTATTACATGCAGTACCTACAATGTTTTCTCAATTTTTCATGTGTGCTATGTTGTGTTGGTATATTGACTGGCTGTGTGTATGATCTGAAAACTTTGTTTGATTTCATGAAATGGTTTTGGAGTGAGTGTTTGATTATGACAGGAGAGTCAGGGGTTTTGTGAATGTAGTTTGATGATTTGGATCTGTGTTTAACGTTTTAAGAAAATGGGGGAAGGTTTCAAGAAATGGGTCTGAGCATGTACTGATGTACAGTCGAGTGCAACTTGTCTGTGTTTTTCCCACTAGCAAAGAGGCTATTTCTGTTTTAGGGGTGACAGGGAGTGATGTGGGATGGAATGACATGATGAGGGATGGAATGACAAGTTGAGCGGTGGATTGACCGGCTGATGGGTGGAGTGAATGGCTGATGGGTGGAGTGACAAGGAGAGGGATGAAGTAACATGGAGAGGAATGAAGTGACTGGGTGATGAATGGAGTGACAAGTTGAGGGATGAAATAACATGGAGAGGGATGACGTGACATGGAGAGGGATGAAGTGACTGGGTGATGGATGGAGTGAAAGGACCACCTACTCCCTCTGCAACCAGAGGTCAATATCAAAAGATATGGTAGTTTGGTAAATTGCTCCATTTCATGAACAAGCAGGAGGTGGGCCTAACAGTGATTGATGTGTCACCCCTCCTAAATGCTAGTGGTACAGTCCTTGGAGCTGCATTGGGGATTACACAGCATAAATTGAGACAAAAAGGATAGGTACATCCTTATATCTCACTACATGTCACCCCTCCTAAACGTCAATGATACAGTCCTTAGGCTACTTGGCCTATTGGTAAGAACCATTCAGAGAGAGCATAGGGGAAACTGTTCGGTAAAGTATGGGTATGACCTTACATCACATGAGCGATGAGGACCCGTTTCGCCCGGAGACAGAATGCAGGGTTTTGATGGATGGCCCCGGATTGGCCAGTCGTGGATCTTTTTGCAGTGTCATTAAGTGGGTGTATGTAAGACCAATAAAAAAAAGCAGTGCCTCTTGTGAACATTCATCACCACAGTTTTCACTTAGTTCTGCTGCTGCCTGGTCATCAGGAGGGCCATATGTACTCACACTGCTGCAATGAAGGACAACTAAGCACAGGGGGTGCTGTGTGGAAAGGGTTACAGTAGGCTACTACTGCTTTGAGGGGCGCCTGGTCTACTGAAGTATACCCTTAAGGGTATCAGGTTCCTATTGGGATACACACTGTACGTCTCTCTGGAAAATAAAGAAGCAGAATATAGTAGAGAACAAATGGTTGATATAGTGCGCTTTACTGTCCAAATACACACTACTATTTTACTGCAGTATACAACTTAATTTTACATGTAGTTGCTCTTTTATTTTCCCTTGGGACTGAATCTTGGAGTTTCTTGGTCTGTCTGTCTGTCTGTCTCTCTGTCTGTCTGTCTGTGTGTCTGTGTGTCTCTGTGTGTGTGTGTGTGTGTGTGTGTGTGTGTGTGTGTGTGTGTGTGTGTGTGTGTGTGTGTGTGTGAGTGCGGGTGTGTAGGAGTAGTGAGGAGTCTTCTTGGTGAGCCTGATGGTGCCGCCTCATTGGGCTCCATTCATCTGAAGGTGCCGGCTCCTCTGGCTCCATTCACCTGAAGGTGCCGGCTCCTCTGGCTCCATTCACCTGAAGGTGCCGGCTCCTCTGGCTCCATTCACCTGAAGGTGCCGGCTCCTCTGGCTCCATTCACCTGAAGGTGCCGGCTCCTCTGGCTCCATTCACCTGAAGGTGCCGGCTCCTCTGGCTCCATTCACCTGAAGG
>JACXGJ010017294.1:0-11498 GCA_016801105.1 Esox niger
TTAACTCCATTTACTGGTAACATAATCTGTCGTGTTTTAACTCCATTTACTGGTAACATAATCTGTTTATATTTTAACTCCATTTA
The DNA here is from genome assembly GCA_016801105.1 of Esox niger. NCBI lineage: Eukaryota > Metazoa > Chordata > Actinopteri > Esociformes > Esocidae > Esox > Esox niger. Next base: position 87 of record JACXGJ010017294.1, read on the forward strand.
CTGGTAACATAATCTGTCGTGTTTAACTCCATTTACTGGTAACATAATCTGTCGTGTTTTCCCTCCATTTACTGGTAACATAATCTGTCGTGTTTAACTCCATTTACTGGTAACATAATCTGTCGTGTTTTAACTCCATTTACTGGTAACATAATCTGTCCTGTTTAACTCCATTTACTGGTAACATAATCTGTCGTGTTTAAAATTCATTTATTGGTAACATAATCTGACTTGTTTAATTCCATTTACTGTTTACATTATCTGTCGTGTTTAACTCCATTTACTGGTAACATAATCTGTCGTGTTTTAAATCAATTTATTGGTAATATAATCTGTCATGTTTAAAATCCATTGATTGGAAATATAATCTGTTGTGTTTAAAATCCATTTATTGGTAATATAATCCATCATGTTTTAAATGCTTACAAATAATATAATATTTTGTTTTAATGTTGAAATCAGTTAATTTACTTATATAACATATATAAATATATAAATATAGAGATAGAGATATAGACATATATAAATAAACATACACACATATACATACAGACATACATACATATATACACATATATATGTATATGTATACATATGTATACATACATATATATATATATATATATATATATATATATATATATATATATATATATATATATATATATATATATAAAACATTTGGGTTATCTATATACAGTGTTGACATATATGAAGCTTAAACATTTTAAATCTAGAGACCACTGAAAGGATGGTTTTGACTGTGGAACCAAAGGGTTAAAACACTGCAAATTGAACGCTTCTGTTCCTGTTCCAAACTTTCCTATTCAACTTTTTTGGAACGGCCAGAAAAAGGTGCAGTGGTCTCTGAATTTTCTCCACAGCTGCATATTACATATCTGATCATTAGTGATGTTATGTCTCAGGGCTATTGGTATTATATTCATCTACAGCCAACCAACCAGGTTGTCAGGAATGGTGTACTGGTGCAGAGGATGAACCAGATGCAGGCCAAGTGGCTGTCGATGCTGATGCTTTTATTACAACAAACACCAAGCACTGTAAAACAAACTGAATGAAAATAAAAGTTGGTACAATACGAAACACACCACTGACATGAAGAAAACGTAGACATGGAACAATGACCGACAAATGAGGGGAGCAGAGGAGAAACATTTAAACACATACTGATGACCTAAATGGGACCTGGTGTGAGAGACAATTGGAGACAAGAAGGAAGACTGGGATGAGTTCCCGAACATTGGAAAAACAAGGAAATGCGTGAGATGACGGAGTATATATAGGTATTATATTCATCAACAGCCGACCAACCAGGTGTGTTAATTCATTTTTGTGTGATGTGTTTTTATAAATATAGATGAACACCTTCAATTGTCTTTATTAATAAAAACCTGATTTATCCAGTGAGGGAAATATTTTGTTTTTCTCAGAGGACAAAGAGAGAGAAGTATAGAGAAGTGAAGGACACTGAAATACACATTACTGTAGGTAAAGTACAGACAGAAGGACAGATAGATAGACAGACAGAAGGAAAACTTTACTGTAGGTAAAACACTGACAGAAGGACAGATAGACAGGAGAGACATTGCTGTAGGTAAAAGACTGACAGGCAGATGGACAGACAGACACTACTAAAAGTAAGTCCACACTCTATGTCAGAAATCATGTGGAGACATTATTTCAGGGAGAGGCCAAACTGTTTCTGAACATAACAACCACACTCATAATTCATGACTGCTGCCTCTCTCCTCGCCTGCCTGTCTCTGTCTGTCTGTCTGTGTCTGCCTGTCTGTGTCTGTCTATCTTACAGCAATACATCAGCCAGAAACCCAATATAATGTCCTCTCTCCTGTCTGTCTCTGTCTGTCTGTCTTACGGCAATACTTCAAATAGAAACCCAATATAATTTCCTCTCTCCTGTCTGTCTCTGTCTGTCTGTCTTACGGCAATACTTCAAATAGAAACCCAATATTATGTCCTCTCTCCTGTCTGTCTCTGTCTTTCTGTCTTACAGCAATACTTCAAGTAGAAACCTAATATGATGTCCTCTCTCCTGTCTGTCTTTGTCTGTCTGTCTGTCTGTCTTACAGCAATACTTCTAGTAGAAACCTAATATTATGTCCTCTTTCCTGTCTGTCTCTGTCTGTCTGTCTGTCTGTCTGTCTTACAGCAATACATCAGGCAGAAACCCAATGTAATGTCCTCTCTCCTGTCTGTCTCTGTCTCTGTCTGTCTTACAGCAATACTTCAAGTAGAAACCTAATATTATGTCCTCTCTCCTGTCTGTCTCTGTCTCTGTGTCTGTCTGTCTGTCTTACAGCAATACATCAGGCAGAAACCCAATGTAATCTCCTCTCTCCTGTCTGTCTCTGTGTCTGTCTGTCTGTCTTACAGCAATACTTCTAGTAGAAACCCAATGTAATGTCCTCTCTCCTGTCTGTCTCTGTCTGTCTGTCTTACAGCAATACTTCTAGTAGAAACCCAATGTAATGTCCTCTCTCCTGTCTGTCTCTGTCTCTGTGTCTGTCTGTCTGTCTGTCTTACAGCAATACTTCTAGTAGAAACCCAATGTAATGTCCTCTCTCCTGTCTGTCTCTGTCTCTGTGTCTGTCTGTCTGTCTTACAGCAATACTTCTAGTAGAAACCCAATGTAATGTCCTCTCTCCTGTCTGTCTCTGTCTGTCTGTCTCTGTCTCTGTCTGTCTCTGTCTGTCTCTGTCTGTCTGTCTGTCTCTGTCTGTCTCTGTCTGTCTGTTTCTGTCTGTCTGACAGCAATGCATCAGGCAGAAACCCAATATAATGCGTCTCTATATTGCAGATAAAATACAAAAGATTTCTAACGACAATAAATAAACACTTCATTACAAAAAGAATTGCCGCCACCTATACAACTCATGACAGTGTGTGTGTATGTGTGTGTCTTCGTGTGTGTGTGTGTGTGTGTGTGTGTGTGTCTTCGTGTGTGTGTGTGTGTGTGTATTTGTCTTCGTGTGTGTGCGTGTGTGTTTGTGTGTGCGTGTTTGTGCGTTTGTGTCTGTGCGTGTGTGTGTCTTTGTGTGTGTTTGTGTGTGAGTGTGTGTTTGTCTTTGTGTGTTTTTGTGTGTGTGTCTTTGTGTGTGTTTGTGTGTGCGTGTGTGTCATTTACTGTTTGCTTCTATCATGGTTTCAATCCCAGCCTACACTCTGACCCTATCATACAGCTGATCTCTATATTTACCATAAACCCTCTCTCACACACATCTACTCTCCCTCTCTGAGCCTATCATACAGCAGGAAAGTATAGTGACCCCGGCTCTCTCCCAGGATGACTGTGATAAAGTCTCCTCTCTCCTGCTAATTCTATGGTATCACGGGTCACAATATATTTATTCAGACCAGCAATTATGTAGGGAGATTCACTGAAGCAGGTGTGTCCACAGGTGTGTGTCCGTGTTTGTGTATGTGTTTATAAGTATGTTTCCAGGTGTGTGTGTGTGTGTGTTTTACCGTGAGAGTTTAAATAGCCGACCACAACCACATACACTCTTTTAAACCACAAGTTATCCAGCAGACGAGGAGGAAGGAGGTGAACCCAGCAGGTGAAGTGTCTTCTGTTCTGACTCTTTTCCTATCATCTACTCCTGTCCCTTTCCTCCTCTCTCCATCTCCATCTCTTGCTCCATCATCTACTCCTGTCCCTCTCCTCCATCTTCATCTCCATCTCTTCCTCTATCATCTACTCCTGTCCCTCTCCTCCTCTGTCTTCATCTCCTCTCTTCCTCTATCATCTACTCCTGTCCCTCTCTCTTCTCCATCTTTATTTCCTCTCTTCCTCCATCATTTACTCCTGTCCCTCTCTCGTTTATCTATTCTGCCATTACATACTGCTGTCCTCTTTCCTCCAAGTTCTGCACATCTTTTATTTTCATCTATAGTCACATCATTTTCCTTCTCCAGCCTTTCCAGTCATTTCCTACTCAGATATATTCACAAACTCTTCCACAGCTCATCAGATCACAAAGTTCAATACAGTCCAACTAATAAACACATTTGGATACTACCACAGGACAAATACCTGACAGAAGAAAGAAACAATGATGAAGACAATGATGAAGATCAAACTGCTCTTACTGATTCTGGCTGGATCATTAAACAGCCTGCCGGTGAGTGGCCTGAGGGTGATGAAGATGGTAGTGTTGATGACGAGGGTGATGGTACTGATGGGAATGAAGATGTGTCGGTGATGATGATAATGATGAAGATTACAGTGATGATGAAGATGATAGTAGTGCTGATGAATACAATGGTAGTGGTGATAATGACAATAACGGTGATGAGAATAGTAATGCTGATGAATACAATGGTAGTGGTGATAATGACAATAACGGTGATGAGAATAGTAATGCTGATGAATACAATGGTAGTGGTGATAATGAGAATAACGGTGATGATAATAGTAATGCTGATGAATACAATGGTAGTGTTGATAATGAGAATAACGGTGATGATAATAGTAATGCTGATGAATACAATGGTAGTGGTGATAATGAGAATAACGGTGATGATAATAGTAATGCTGATGAATACAATGATAGTGGTGATGATGGTGCTGATGATAATGACAGAGATGATAGTGATGTTGATTATCTTTATGATGGTGTTGATTGTGGTGGTAATGATGGTGCTGATAATGATGGAAATGACGGAGATGATAGTGATGTCGATTATCTCAATGATGGTGTTGATTGTGGTGGTAATGATGGTGCTGATAATGATGATAATGACAGAGATGATGGTGATGTTGATTATCTTAATGATGGTGTTGATTGTGGTGGTAATGATGGTGCTGATAATGATGATAATGACGGAGATGATAGTGATGTCGATTATCTTAATGATGGTGTTGATTGTGGTGGTAATGATGGTGCTGATAATGATGATAATGACAGAGATGATAGTGATGTCGATTATCTTAATGATGGTGTTGATTGTGGTGGTAATGATGGTGCTGATAATGATGATAATAACGGAGATGATAGTGATGTCGATTATCTTAATGATGGTGTTGATTGTGGTGGTAATGATGGTGCTGATAACGATGATAATGACGGAGATGATAGTGATGTCGATTATCTTAATGATGGTGTTGATTGTGGTGGTAATGATGGTGCTGATGATAATGGTGTTGGTAATGAAGATGCTGGTAGCGATGGAGATGAAGATGGTTGTATTGATGGAGATGATAATGTAAATGACTGGGATGATGATGGTGGTGATGATGAACATGGTGATGTCATGATGTGAATGAAGATGTTGGTTATGATGGGGATTCTGATTATGGTGATGGTGATAATGATAGTAGTCATGATAATGATAGTGATGATAATGTAAATGACTGGGATGATGATGGTGGTGATGATGAACATGATGATGTCATGACGTGAATGAAGATGTTGGTTGTGATGGGGATTCTGATTATGGTGATGGGGATTCTGATTATGGTGATGGTGATAATGATAGTCGTCATGATAATGAGAGTGATGATGAAGATTACAGTAATGATGATGATGATGGTTAATGGTGTTGATGAAGAAAATGATAGTGGTGATGATGATAATGATGTGATGATTGTGCTGTTGTTGATGAAGATTATGTTAATGAATGGTGTTGATGAAGATGACGATGCTGATGAAGATTCCTCTTCCTTTAGATCCAGATAGAGTTGATGTCTTTTTCTGAGGGCAGTGGAGATGACAACACAACCATCAACATCACTCTTATAAAGGTATAGCAGAGAGGATCATTTTTTAAACTTTGATTTAGCAAACTAATCCAGGTATGAATACAGGGAAGTGTTGCATTCATAGTCTGTTTGGAGTCATTTACCATCTGTAACATCCAATCAACCTCGCTGAATTTGTCTGAATCTGAGCAGACAATACATCCCAATACACCTTGAGTAGTTGGCCGATGTCATTGGTCTCTGTACCTGAGTATACATGCTGTGTTGTTATGACTTTCCTGGACCAGTAAATTAAACAATGAGTCACTGTAACAAGTTGTCTTTCTTCACTGCAGAGGGAGGCATCAGGAGTCACCCCCTGGGGAGGAGGAGCTGGTGAAGGAGGTGACCGAACGGAGGAGCCAGATGGAGGCTCTGGCTTGATTGGCCCAGACAGCCTCACCTTCATGCCCACCACAATTTCTCTACCAATCGGAGCACAGGACATTGGCTCCTCCTACATATCTGCGTATGTAAGGAGGGGGCGGAGTCTCAAGGTTGAAGACGATGACGTTAAGAATGATGACATCAGAGAGGACAATCTGGCTGCATCCAATGGCAACCTTCCTGTTTATGGCAGTGCTCCGATACAAGACTTTACAGAGTTTGAGTTTGATGATTATGGGATGCAGGGTGACGCACCTGCCAGCAAGTCCCAGATAAGTGATTCAAGCGACTCTAGTGATTCCAGCGACTCAAGCAGTTCTAGTGATTCAAGTGACTCTAGCGATTCTAGCGACTCCAGCAGTTCTAGTGACTCAAGTGATTCCAGTGACTCAAGTGATTCCAGTGACTCAAGTGATTCCAGTGACTCAAGCAGTTCTAGTGATTCAAGTGACTCAAGCGATTCCAGTGACTCTAGCAGTTCTAGTGATTCAAGTGACTCAAGCGATTCCAGTGACTCAAGCGATTCCAGTGACTCTAGCAGTTCTAGTGATTCAAGTGACTCAAGTGATTCTAGTGACTCAAGCAGTTCAAGTGATTCTAGCGACTCAAGTGATTCTAGCGACTCAAGCAGTTCTAGTGATTCAAGCGACTCAAGCAGTTCTAGTGATTCCAGTGACTCAAGCGATTCTAGCAACTCAAGTGATTCTAGCGACTCTAGCGATTCAAGTGATTCCAGCAGCTCTAGCGATTCAAGTGATTGTAGCGATTCAAGTGATTCTAGCGACTCCAGTGATTCAAGTGATTCTTGTGAACCTAAAAGTAAATCCACTGAGTCGACCTCCAAAGACATATCAAGTGACTCTAGTAGCAGCTAGACAGACAGTCTGATAAAGATAAAGGCAAGCGAACAGGCAGGCAGCAGACAGACAGACAGAGACAGACAGAAACAGCCAGCAGAGACAGACAGACAGACAGACAGACAGACAGACAGCCTATTGGTTAGATAATGTAACCAGCAACCAGAAACTGGCCTTAAGCAAGACAATTAATGTCTAAGGAAAAAAATTAGCTAATTGATGCTAAATGACAGGAATAAAAGTTATGTCTCACAGCTTGTAGGACTGCAATGGCAATTTTTTTTTTACAGATATTAGATATGAGCTTTGCTGTGTTTCTAAGATCACACTGTGTAATGAATGTTGACTAGTAAATAAAGTGTTAAACCTGAACACCTTGACTGATTGACTGACTGAGCTCACCAATGGTTTATATAATCAAACTTAAACTTATGTTTTAAAGAAACGTACATGTATATGGGAAAGCAAAATGAGTTGCTCTTTAAAAAAACGTTAACAGTATTAATAATTCTGATGCCTAACTCATAAGCCCAGATCTACGTTAACTATAAACATAAGGCAAAACACTTCTGTCAAATATACCCCAGTTTGGGGACATTTCCACACCCATTTTTATATTGAAAAGGGTTCACCCAGACACCGTGGGCCGTCCTGTTAACGGACAGCTGACACCCGACAGATGGCACTGAGTATCTGGGTGTGAACAATGACTGTGTTGTGGTTGTGTGTGTTTCTCCTATAAACCAGACCACAGTCTGGGTCACGTTCACACCGTGTGCTGACCACACGTTATTTAACACTGTTACTCAACCCCACCGACAGCGACAGGTTGACCAAAGACGTTCCTAAGGTCAGGGATGGGGTCAAAGGTTAAGAGATGGAGGTGAGAACACAGAAGAGGAGGTGAAGAACAGGGCACCTGTGGTTGGACACAAACAGAAGCGCAAACATCTAGAAGAATGGATTGATGTCGTAAACCTCCCACTGTTATATTAAAACATTACGTACCAGAGTCTGGCAGACATTTCACTCACACAACGCCAGCCTCGCGTCATCATCATCTGACAGACTGACCACAGGACGACGGAGTCAGCTGTGATGCGTTTCCTCTCCTCTGTGTAGTGATTGGTGGACGAGGGTGGCTGGTGTTGTGACTGGTCGATGGGGGTGAGAGGTGTGAGGTTAAATAACCCGTAGGCAGCAATAATCCAGTCCTCCAGCCTGGTTCCTGACAGACACTTCAGAACTGAAGATCAACAACCCAGGATTACACAGATTAATCCAACTTCAGAGTTTAAACGGAGAACCAACAGGTAACTCAGGCTTGGAGATCATCTGGAATACAATAAAATCAGTTTAAGTCAGAATATCACAAACCTTTGCCAGACTTGTATGTATGTATTTTTGTCCATATGAGGTAATTGTTTTCATTCCGGCCAAACCAACCAGTTTATCATGTTTGTTAGCCATGCGGATGGTCTTGATTGGCATATATCTACTGGGCATGAGTCTAGCCCTCTCCGTTCGCCAGATGACCAGGTCAGAGAGTGAAGAGGTGAGTGGCACACATTCAGAATGAACACATTGGTGTCCTGTCATGGAATATCTACAAGAAGTTACTTTTGATATTGGCTGCTTTCCGTTTCTGATTTTTGTTCTTGAGGTCGGGGCTCTGAGGATCTATTAATCTGAGTTCCATCGGCAGACTTCTTTTCATGTAGATTCATTTGGTTCTCATGTTTTTCATGTGTTCGGTGTCGTTATCATGCCAAACATACAACATGACTAATTCAAATCGGTCCATATCCCTCAGCATTAATTAACTCCATATATTTTGACCAGATTCCCTCGCTGTATTTCTCAACAGCTCTTCTTTTGACAATCTGACATTACTGCGAACCAAAGATGCCCAATTTACGGCTCTGCAAGACGTTCTGCCACTGCTTGTCACTCACTTTATTCGATCCCTTTTGCTTGTTGTTTCTTAGTTGTAACATGTCTTATTTGTAACATGACTTAGTTGTAACATGACTTAGTTGTAACATGTCTTAGTTGTAACATGACTTAGTTGTAACATGACTCAGTTGTAACATGTCTTAGTTGTAACATGACTTAGTTGTAACATGTCTTAGTTGTAACATGTCTTAGTTGTAACATGTCTTAGTTGTAACATGACTTAGTTGTAACATGTCTTAGTTGTAACATGTCTTAGTTGTAACATGTCTTAGTTGTAACAAGCCCAAGAGGCCATTTGTTGTAAGATTTTTTCTTACAGTCAAGCAAGAACTTTGATGCCAGCTGACGCTGACAGAAATTTAGCAAGCACTTCACTGGATGTCTTTCTGCCCGTCATTCTACTTCCATTTTATAAACATACAAAGACATACAGCCAAGATAAAAGGCTTTAAACAATGTCCTCAGGTGGCCAAAGACTCCTATACAGTAAATAGAAGATGAACTATCCTTTCTCATTCTTCTCCCTTCAACAGACTGACTCCAGTGATGAAGAGGAGGAGGGAGAAGTAGAGGAAGGAGAAGGAGAAAAGGAGTGGGGAGATGGGAAAGCTGGAGAGGAGGAAGGAGAGGACCATGATGAGAGGGAGCAGAAAAAAAGTGAAGCAGAAGAGGATGAGGAGGAAGAGGGAGAGGAAGATGAAGTAGATGAGAGAGTAGAGGAAGATGATGGAGAAGAGGAAGATAGGGGAGAAGAAGAAGAGAGTGGAGGGGAAGATGGCGAAGAAGAGGAAGAAGGATGGGAGGAAGAAGAGGGAGGAGAGGAAAGAGGAGAGAAAGATGAGGGGGAGGAGGAAGGAGAGGAAGGTGAGAGAGGAGAGGAAGATTCAGGATACGAGTGGGGAGAGGAAGGAGGTGATGAAGATGAGGAAGAAGAGGGAGAGGATGAAGGAGAGGAAGATGAAGGGGGAGAGAACAAAGGAGGTGAAGTAGAAGAGAGAGTGGAAGGTGAGAGAGGAGAGGAAGATTCAGGAGATGAGGGTGAAGAGGAAGAGGAGGAGGAAGATGGAAAAGAGGAAGATGAGGAGGAGGATGGAGGAGAGGAAGATGAGGAGGGGGATGGAGGAGAGGAAGATGAGGAGGGGGATGGAGGAGAGGAAGATGAGGAGGGGGAATGGGAGACAGGAGAGAGATCTTCTTCAACGGAAGACAGATAGAAGTCAATACCAAAGAGGTAAGAGAGATCTTAGTACTGACAGGACAGGGTCTTTAGAAAACCAGCTATCTAACTGGGTCTTTACAGAACCATATATCTAACTGGGTCTTTACAGAACCATCTACCCAGTGGTGTTTTTAGAAATGGGGTTGCAGGAGGGTGACAAGTTGAAATTCAAGGGTGGTATATCATTCTGATGTCCACTTTATACAAAAACAGGTGAAAACCGACAGTGTAGTCATGCTAATATCATACATGTTGTACACTTAGATGTGTGTGTTTACAGTTTGGTGTGAGTTTCTCCAGAGTGTTGGGAGTTCCCTAAACTGCCTATTACTTATGCAATTTCAGAATTAAAGGGAAAGATGCAGTATTTTACTTTGAGACATTTTTTATATTATTCTGCCAAGTGCAGAAGCATACATCAATACATCCTGAAAATGAATGCCTTATATTGCTTGAAACACACAAACACTGAATATAGGTTATAGAGTAGCAATTTAATAATCAAAATGTAAATTACAACTGTTAATACAATTTAGATTTTGAATTTCAAATAAAATTAACAATTGAATCATCCATAGCAAGTTACATCAACATGATTCAATGCTCCTTTGCTAGCTGGCTATCAGGACAAGCATTACATGGCAATGATGGCAGCTAGCTACAAGCTACTTCATCTGCAAATTTGCCAGCTAGCTAAGGTCACCAATAATACTGATGATTGCATTACATTAGCTAGTAGACGATATCAGGCATATCATAACTATAATAAGTGGCTGTTGCTAATGTAAAGATTACAACATTTTGTGTTGCATAGTTCTTAAACATGTGCAGCAGGACCTTCTTTCATTATTGCTAAGCTAGACTAGGGGTGTTTTCACTGGAAGGGACAGTCCCAGGAGCAGGGGACTCCGGGATTCAACCATTTTACAGGGAAGGGGGGACTCAAAAACATTGGAACAAGTTACCATAAAAATAAACATTGAAAATATAAACAAAATGTAATACCATTCAATACAGACACACCTGACAATTGGGGGGGCAAAATAATGTTTTTGGGGTGGCAACTGCCTCCCCGTGCCACCCCGTGCCCCCCCGTGCCACTCCGTGCCTCCCCGTGCCTCCCCGTGCCCCCCGCGCCTCCCCGCGCCACCCCGCGCCACTCCGCGCCTCCCCGCGCCTCCCCGCGCCTCCCCGTGCCTCCCCGTGCCCCC
>JACXGJ010017295.1:0-11300 GCA_016801105.1 Esox niger
CCCCTCCCTCCCTCCCCCCTCCCTCTTTCCCTCCATTTGTACCGTAGTTCCAGTATGCTTGTGGTATTGAGAGAGGGATAGACCCTTCGTATGAAGTTCAGGTCTCCCACGTAGAGGCTCCCATCAATGCCTGTTGCCAAGGCCACGGGAGCCAGCAGCTTGTTGCCGTCGGCGATGCCATTACAGCTGGGGCAGGAGATGGAGCGGCGACGTCCGTTCCCCATCACACTGCTGATCACAGGGGGCTGCTGGGAGATGAACACGTTCTCACCGTTCCCCTTGTGGAGGATACCTGGAACAGATGGAGAAAGAGGACAGACTGAGTAGATGAGAAGTGGGAGAAAACAAGGTGGGAGAGGACAGGAGAAAATTGAGAAGGTGGGACGGGAGGAGATAATATAGAAGACAAACAGAGGAGAGGATAGAGGAGATGAGGTTGGGACACTGGAGAAAGGAGAGGAGCTGGAAAGAGAGGACAGGAAAGGAGGTGGGAGGATAAGACAGGTCAGGAGAGATGTGCGCAGGTGGAAGGACGGGACAGAACAGGAGAGAGAGGAGGAGGCGAGAGGAGAGGACAGGAGAGAAGAGGTGGGAGGAGAGGACAGAAGATGAAAGGTGGAAGGTGAGGACAGAAGAGTTTGGAGGATAGGACAGGAGAGAGGACAGGAGGTGGGAGAACAGGAAAGGAACGATGATGTGGGAGAAGAAGACAGCAGATTGGGGGATAGGACAGTAGATGGGAGATGGGATGAGAGGATGGAAGAGAGGAGGTGGGAGGACAGGAAATGATAGGAGAAAAGAGAGGAAGTGAGAGGAGAGGACATGAGAGAAGAGATGAGGAGGGACAGGAGATAGGATATGGGAGAGGACAGAAGAGAGAAGGTGAGGGGGAGGACAGGAGAGAGGAGGTAGGAAAGGAGAACTGGTGCATTGCACAACCGATCAGGAGAGAGAAGGGATGAGAAGATGATATGAGGGAGGATAGAAAGTGGGAGGAGAGGACAGGAGATTGGAGAGGAAGCGGGAGGAAAGGACAGGAGATTGGAGAGGAAGAGGGAGGAAAGGACAGGAGATTGGAGAGGAAGAGGGAGGAAAGGACAGGAGATTGGAGAGGAAGAGGGAGGAAAGGACAGGAGATTGGAGAGGAAGCGGGAGGAAAGGACAGGAGATTGGAGAGGAAGAGGGAGGAAAGGACAGGAGATTGGAGAGGAAGAGGGAGGAAAGGACAGGTAAGAGAGAAGAGAGATGACCTCACACTGGTCCATTGGACCTTGATCAGAAGGTATTCATTCATTTTATGTAAAAAAACATGAATTCAACCATGAAAAGTGTTAATGGTTTGTGTTAAAAGCGCATGGGACAGTAGTCTGAAGACAATGTGTGTGTGCTTGCATGTTAGTGTGTGTCTGTAATACTGAAACATACTGCTGCCTGTGTTGAGAATATGGTGTTTATCCAGAGACCAGCCTCCTAGATTAGAAGGGTCCAGTTCAAAACCCTGCAGCACTGCTGTCCTCTTCTCCCACAGGATCAGACTGACACACGACTCATACTCATATCCCACAGACACTATGGAGAGAGAGGGGGGTGGGGGGTGCAACAAAGTTAAAACCTATAACATAGACACTGAAAACCGAAAGCTAAGACGGACAAACACAGACAAATGTAATGAAATAAGCTGTTCTAGCAGGTCTATTTGGAATATTTCTATTTACAGCTACCCAGAAGCTAACATACAGAAGATGACCGGTGAGAGCAGCACAGCTGGTACTCTTTATCACCTGTCACTGTCCAGGCCAGACCACCAGACCCCTAACACCTTGTTAAGGCCATAACCCAATTAACAACCTCAACAAGGCATCAAATCAATTAAAAATATGCTAATTTCAGACAGAGTGGGTGTTGGGTTCACCGTCCCAGCAGGCTGTTCTGTGACAACTAGGAAGTGTTGTCTTGGTGACGGATCCATTTCTTAGCTATCTTGCTACAGTGTTGACATGTTGTCATATCGTTGACATGTTGTCATAAATTAAGATGAATACCCATCTGGGTTGAAGGCAGTCTGCTGAGGCGGCTAGCTGTTGTTAGGTACATTAAGAGAAATATTACAGGCCTTGTCCCGATCAAAATAAACCAAATCAAAGTAAAAAATACTGCAGAAGAGACATGTTGTCTAATCAATCAGCTATTGTAAATTGAAACAATAGTGTGTGTGTGTGTGTGTGTGTGTGTGTGTGGGTGTGTATGCAGCCGGTGTTTTCTTTCTAACAGATGACAGACTTGACACTCGTAGCCCAGGGAGGAGGTTAAACACTCGTCTCCTCCAGTCACTCAGGCGGAACCGCGGCAGCCGGAACGTGTTGAAGGGTTATTAGCCGTCAAGCAGAGTTAGCGGTTAGCAGAGTTAGCGGTTAGTGAAGCGAGCTGGGGACCTTTAGACTCTCCTAGCTATTTCTGTTACCTCCCTGTCTTGCGGCTGAGCACTCAAACACACACCCAAATGCACGGGACACACGCACGAGCACGTGCACTAACACACACGCTCACCGACAGCTTCGGAGAGCCCGTAGACTTTTTGTCCATAGGCATCTGTTTTGTCCCAGATGTAGACAAAGGCTAGGTTGGGTGAGGCATGGAACCACTTTTGGAACAGATGTCCCTCCACGGCCACCATCAGATGGACCTTCAGAAGGCCTGAGGACACCATGGCTGGGGTCATCGTCACCTTCAGCAGACTCTGATATCCAGACGTCCTGGAGCTCAGATAGCACAGCTTCAGACTGGTGCCTGGAACATCTATCATTTCATGAAGCACCTGCGGAAAAAGATGAAGAGACACAGGTGAGAGGAGGGATGAGGAGGATGACAAAGGAGGGCATGAGGAGAGGTGGACGGACAAAAAAGCAAAAAAATAAGGAGCGTCACAGACTAGTCCCTGAGAGAATGGACTAGGAAGGAGAGAAGGAGAGAAGAGGGGGGAGGTCAGACGAGGAGGCGAAGTGAGATTAGAGGAGGTGGAGCTTTTACCTGCGTCTCTGGGATAATAGGTTTGTCTCCGGGTCTGGAGGAAAAGAACGATGACAGTGGTGAGGAGACGACCACAGGGTCCGGTCGCAGGAAGCCGCTTAGGTCACATCCTGGGATGGTGTTCTCCTCTGTCTTCATCACCAGCGTATCCATGGCATAGAAATGACTCCATGGCAACCATACAGTGCGATCCTGCGTGAGGAACGGAGCACGCTCAAACCTCAGGGTCAAGGAGGCGCCACCGTTTGCTAGCAGGTCAAACCTGGAGGAAAGGAGGGAGGGTTGGACTGTTACTGACCGGGTGAAACTAGAAGAAGATAAGATAGTATGCTTTTTGTGTGTGTATGATACATACGTTCCATCCTGCCGTGTGAGTGTGTATCCGTAGCGGGGATATTTGAGGAAGGAGACATTGACCCCAACCAGGGGAGTACCATCTGTAGTTAACACCTGACCTCGGATCAGAGACACCAAGCTTGGAAAGAAAAGAGATGGAGGGACAGAGAGAAAGAGAGGGAAGGAGAGATGGAACGAGCGGGCGAGAGTGACAGATAGGGAGAGAGACAAAGAATGAGGAAGAGATAGAAAGAGGGAAGGAGAGACAAAGAGAGAGAAACAAAGAAAACCACAAATATAAGGATCTATATAAGCACAAAAAAAATCTGTGCTCTATTGTAAGACCAGAAAATCTTAGCTTAGGATTGTTCCTGGTTACAGCCCTAAGTTGTGCTATACTGGCCATGTACCACAAACATGCCGGGGTTAAAGGTTAAATAGCATCATGCACTCACCTGGCGTTGAAGGGGTTTTCTCCAGGGATGATGTGTGTACTGTCCCGACCCACCAGCATCTTGACCCTGTCATAGAAGGACCTCACCCGGGGTTGAGACAGGGACAGGGGGCTTTGCTGGATCACCTGGAGAGGGTCTACGGCGCCACGACACAGGGGACTGTTCTGACAGGGACTCTGTATGCAACAGTCAGGATCCATACAATCCGTCAGACCGTCTAGACGGGGTGAAAGTGGGGGGAGAGTGAACGAGATGGGAGAGAGGATGACATGGGGAGCAGATTGAGTGCATCTCAAAACGCCCACATCGCTACGAGACGTTGCACAACACTTCCATCCGGTAGTCACCTCCTTCGTTGTCCGTGTTGTCGGCGCACAAGGTCTCCATGGCGACGCTGCATCCAGCGCCCCTCCAGCCAGTCTGGCATTCACAGTGCCAACTCTGCGGCCCCATGGTGCACTGGCCATTGCCGTTGCACAGGTTAGGACAGCCGTCTGGGGAGGGGGGCAGACATATTTTAGGGTCTTTTTCACGCTCGCTGAACCGGGTCTCAGTCAGCCTAATGATTGCGTGGCAAAGCGTTCTCCCGGGCCACACTGATCGACCGCACGGCAAATCAATTGGAAGTCCGCAGGGCATGTTTTAATGACATTATCCACATTGTGAACCGGATGACTGATGAATGTACGCGGATGTGGGAGTGGAGGACTAGAAGGTCCTACACATTGCGACGGAGGGCAGGCGCAGCCCCCTGAGATACGAGCTGCCGTGCGGACGGGGGATGAAACACAGAGGTCAGGGTTCAAATGTCCCCGGTTTCCTCATTGGTCATGCGGTCCGGACTGTGCGAAGGAAGAACTTAAAAGGGCCTAAAACGTGTCCACTACAAAAGGGCATCAAATCAATTACCTGTTTCCAATTCACCTCTAATTTATTTAATTGACCCGTAAATCATGTAATTGACCTCTATTTCATCCCCCTGACTTGACTTGTAATTTATGATAATAATTAATTCTTTACTTGTGATTCATGTAATGTAACAATGTCCACTGATGGCTTCCTAATGACACCATATAAACAGACCGGCTATGTGCTGTTCCGTCTGATAATCTCCCAGCATCCAGCTGTGTGTATGTGTGTGTGTGTGTGTGTGTGTGTGTCTGCGTTTGTTTCTGCATGTGTGAGAGTGTGTGTGTGTGTGTGTGTGTGTGATTTTGTATGTGTGTGTATGTGTTGGTCCAGAACCAAAAAGGGTAAAAGAGTGTTTGCCACGATTGTCTGTTTAATAGAGTTGCCATTTTAAGCAGGCCAGCACTTATGAAGAGCAAGGACAGCAAAATCTATATATGGCATTGATCGCCTAGCCCAGCCAGGAAGCCCGGCAGGCTGGGACGCAGGTCCGCTCCTTAATGCCAAGCTCCCAGTCGATTCCCCTCATACTAACCAGAATAAAATGGAATTTCAGAAACGATTTACTCCACTCTCCTCAATAATGTAGTTGAATACTGACGAAACTCCCCCTTAGAAAGTATTTGGTTATGCATAAGTGTGTGTATATGTGGGTGAGAGGAGAAAAGGAGAGAACGTATGTATATATGTTCGTGAGAGAGAGATCAGAAGGAGAGGTGGAAGAAGACAGAATTCAGAATGCATGGCAGATAGAGGTATCTCATGGAGAGACGGAGGGAGAAAGTTTAGAAAGTGAGGTAGAGGGAGAGTTGAGAAGAGATGTAGATGGAGAGAATTAAAAAGTGACAGAAAGGTACAGACAAGTAGATGTTTTGCCCTAAAAAAGTTGGTTTCCTTCCCAAGTGTCAGCATCACGGAACTATGTGTTCTCTAAAGGTCAGTTAAAAAAGGTTAAAGACATCCTAAACAGGTCAGGACATGCCAAAGAAAATAACCCAAAAAAGTTTAGGAAGGGTTTAGGAATCACATTCATTCAGCTGTTTGTAGAATTCAACAGCTATTTTCTGGATTTTGATAATAAGTGGGTACAGTTATATTTCAGGTGTGTATGCATTATTCAAGGTTTCACATTGTATTCTGAAGACACTTTGGCAGACGTTTGCTTGCAGTCTAAATTAGGTGTTTTTCCCGTTTTGTGAATTCTTGGTTGGTGAGCGGACCCCAGACTTCACAACTTCACAATCTCCCCATTCCTGTTCTCTCGCTATGTCTTCCTCCTCCGCCCCATATCTCCTGGGTCCTAGTAGTGAAAGCCATCCCATTACCTTTAGTAGGACAGAGGACACTCCAAAACATCCATTGGGATATGTAGTCCTCTACTCAATTCAGTTTGTCTGAGTGAGAATGGATGTCACAGATAACTCCCATCCCTTGGGTTTGTGGGAGTGTGAGTGTGTGTGTATATATATATATATTTATATATGTACATATGTGTGTATGTGTGTGTGTGGGGGTAGATGTCAATGCATCTCTGTGATCTATGTAAATAGGAAAAGTTTGTGATTCAGAATTGGGTTGGATTGTAGTGACATAAAGGTGAACAAGAAGCAATACAGTTTTGGCCTAGTTTCTTCAGAAACAGGAAGGAAGAAACAGGATTCAGTCTCTCTCTCAACACACACACACACCAAATGAATATACAGACACACATTTTTCTGGATTCCCCACTGTGCGTTTAGTGGTAATGATTACATAATTTAAGTATTTTTATATTTCCAGATGTTCTCCACTAAAGGTGTGTCTGTATTGAACTAATCCACCAGAGGTTCATGATGTATCCAACCTGACTTGGACTGAGAGATCGCCTCCTTTGCCCTAACCTTCCTGATCTGTTGGCATTCATCATGATCCTCTTAACCTGGAACCTTAGCCTGGAAACATATACAAGGTCTGTGTGGTTGGGAATGGTAACCCCTGGTTACAGTGGTTGTGGATGGTAACTCTGGTTACAGTGGTTATGGATGGTAACTCTGGTTACAGTGGTTGTGGATGGTAACCCTTGTTTACAGTGGTTATGGATGGTAACTCTGGTTACACTTGTTGTGGATGGTAACCCCTGGTTACAGTGGTTGTGGATGGTAACCCCTGGTGACAGTGGTTGTGGATGGCAACCCCTGGGTACCGTGGTTGTGGATGAGAACCCCTGGTTACAGTGGTTGTGGATGGTAACCCCTGGTGACAGTGGTTGTGGATGGCAACCCCTGGTTACAGTGGTTGTGGATGGTATCCCCTGGTTCGTATACCCCACAGAATGTATTCTACAAATAATTGGATACATAGACAGGCAGATGGACAGACAGTCAGACAAATAATTGAATAGATTTCATAGATAAAGAGACAGACAGAAAGATAGACAAATAAACAGAAAGACATACAGGTAGACAAATATACAGACAGATAGATATACAGATAGATAGATAGATATACAGCACTGAGCCAAGCTTACCAACGCCATCCAGCCAGCCCCATACCCACAGACAACTAGCAGCGACTAGCTACCCACTACGAGGCAACACAAGAAGCTAAACGCTGAAAACCAAAATACAGTTTTACCTTTGTCAACCAAGTCCCACATGTCTGCATTGAGAGAAAACGTGCAGAGGTTGAGAGAGTGGCGTCATGAAAAACGCAAAGGGAAGGGATTTCAAAGGCAAGCACATGCACAAAGAAAGAGCAGCAGGCAGGCAGACGACTGAGGAGGAGTTTTGACTTGTGAAAGCCGCGACATACAAAGCTGCCCTAGTTTCTGGAGGGGAACAGAGAGTTGGAAGAGATCCCAAAGTGATGTTCCCACACCCCACTGTGTTCCTGACACCCGTGTATTGTCAGGGAAAAGCACCGTTCGGCAGAAATGGTGAAAGGGAAATGAAACTTGTTGTTTCAAAGCACTATGGGTAAATCAAAATAGTGAGGCATCCGACCTTCCATCCATCTATCCTGACACCGACGACAGCTTGGCAGTCAGTCAGTCACGTGCGCGCACACACACACGCACACACACACACACACGGGGACACACATGGACGCACACACGTTCCTTCCCTCCTTCCCTCCCTCTCTCTCTTCGTCCCTTCCTACCGATGGTACAGTGTTCTCCGTTCCAGCCCTGGTGACACTGGCACTTTCCATCCTTGCAGGTTCCATGTTTGACACAGAGGGGATTACAAACTCGCTGGTCACACCCGGCACCGGTCCAGCCCTCCTCACAACGACAGGCTCCGCCCATACAGACCCCGTGGGTCCCACAGTCCACGGAACACACCTCTGCAAGGAGCGGGAGGATCAGGGTTAGGATTTATCAGGCAAAGGTCAGGAGTCAGGGGTCAGAGGGTCATACTGACCTACAGAGCAGTCCGGACCCATCCAGTTGGGGTCACAGCTACAGAGGCCGGTGTCTGCTATGAACGCCCCGTGACCGTGGCACTGGTCCGGGCACTGGGCCCGCTGTAGCTCACAGTTTGGACCGCCCCAACCAGGTTTACAGTGGCACTCCCCATTAACGCAGATACCGTTACGAGAGCAGGTTGGGTCCAAGCAATCCACTTCGGAGAGACACAGAGAGAGAGAGGGAGAGGGAGAGTGATGGAGGAAGAGCGAGAGGGAGGGAGAGATGGAGAGAAACGAAAGAGAAAGATAGTGATGTTTAAAATAAGGATATTCTTTCCCTTTCTCAAAATATTTCATTCCAAAATCTCGCAGTTCACCTTCCCTTAATCTTTTAGGGGGTGTGCATGTATGTATGTATGTGTGTGTGTGTGCGTGCATGTGTGCGTGCGTGTGCGTGTACGTGAGACCATACACTGGGTAGAAGTTGACATTGGTGGTCTGGCTGACAGGCAAATGTGAGTAGGAACAGTGAGTGAAAACCAATTTGACAAATTACCCCCTCCTGGCAAACCCTAAGCCCACCCGATCCTCCTCCTCTCCTCCCCTGTCACTCCTCCAATCCCTTAACTCCCCTGTTCCACACATCCACCCCTCTACCTCCCCACTTATTTCCCTCTCCCCTCAAATCCCTTGTTCCCCCGGCTGACTATCCACCCTCTGCCCTCCTCCCTCTCTCACTTTCCATCCGTTTTCACATGCAGCTCTCTGGGCGCCCCGTTCTGTTGGCGAGGCAGAAACAGAGGGTCACACGTATCGATTTATGTGTCATCGCCACTTCAGGTAAATTGTTTGAGTGACTCGGGCGTGATGAATATCACATTTGAGAAAGGTGGGGGGGGGGAGACAGAGAGAGGAAAAATGCTGACCCTGTTCTCTGGCCTCTCTGTGGCTTTGCTTCTATCTGTCAACCCTGTGTTCTTTTACAATGTCCTCACAGGCCATTTGCGATCTCCCTTTTTCTGCCTTTCAACTCATCAAATGATTTACCTCCTAAGTTGCATAAAAATGTTGATTAAAATGTTCATCCCTGATTCCTTTACTAGACTACTTTACTACACAACTGTAACTTTGATTTGTATGAATGGGGATTAAGAAGTGTATAAAATGACCACAGAAAGGGGCATACAAAACAGCTTGATCTATTTTACTTTTCCCTGTCTATCTACTGTGTCTCTACTCCCTGTCTCTCTGTCTACTGCCTGTCTCTGTATCTACTGTGTCACTACTCCCTTTCTCTTTGTCTACTCCCTGTCTCTCTATACACTATGTCTCTATTCCCTGTTTCTTCTCCATGTTTTTCTATCTACTTCCTGTCTCTGCATCTACTCTATGGATCTACACCCTGTCTCTGCATCTACTCTGTCTCTACACGCTGTCTATATCTGCTCTATGGCTCTACCCCTTGTCTGTATATCTACTCTATATCTCTAATCATTTTCTATATCTACTCTGTCTCTACTCCCTGTATATATCTTCTCTATGTCTCCACTCACTGTCTCTATATCTACTCTATGTCTCTTCTCCCTGTCTGTATATCTACATTGTCTCAACACACTGTCCCTATATCTACTCTCTGTCTCTACTCCCTGTCTCTATATCTACTCTCTGTCTCTACTCTCTGTCTCTATAGCTACTCTCTGTCTCTACTCTCTGTCTCTATATCTACTCTCTGTCTCTACCCCCTGTCTCAATATCCACTCTGTCTCTACTTCCTGTGCGTCTGTGTCACAACACATTCAACCCAATACATTCAACCCAATACAATGACCCCAATACATTCGACCCAATACATTGACCCCAATACATTAACCTCAACACATTAACCCTAACACATTAATCCCAACACATTCACCCCAGCACATGAACCCTAACACACACTGGTGTGTCTCACCTTCTCCACAGCTGTCTCCCTTGTAGCCCAGCGAGCAGACACAGGTTCCATGAGTACAGGTCCCATGGCCACTACACAGAGGGTCAATACACTGGCTGGTGGGGACATCACACTCTGCCCCCTTCCAGCCACTGTAGCATATACAGGAACCCTTCTCATACTGACCCGTGCCACTACACAACACTGGACAGGCAGCTAGGGACGGGGGCAAAGGGGGAAAGAGAGATTTAATAACACACATTTCACAAAAGGAATAAAATCCTTCTCATTCACCGACAGGCCTTGACTAACTCAATGGGAGAAGTACTGTGTGTGTGTGTATGTGTGTGTGTGAGAGAGTGTAGTTGGGAGACACCAGATCAGTAATGACATGGGGAGTAATTACACACTAACTCAACAATTAATCACTGAACAGTCTTCTTCCCCAGGTGAACAAGGAGACATGTTGCCTTTAAACCTTCATCACTGTCTCAACATGGCCTTAAGCTACACACTTCCCACTCCGTCTTTCTGTGTGTGTGTGTGTGTGTGTGTGTGTGTACCTTTAGAACAGTCCATGCCATGGAACCCAGGGAAGCAGTGACACACCCCAGACACACATTCTCCATTGCCATGACAATTACGAGGACACTCCTGAACTGAGTCTGAAATGGAAAAATAGAGAGGGAGGGAGGTAAGAGAGAGCAAGAGGAGAGAGAAATGGAGAGACAAAAAAGAGAGATATTAAATGGGGGGAGAGTGAATGAAGATGGGCATCAAATTGGAGCAGTTCAACAACAGGAAATTCAGTGTTTTCCCTCTCTCTATATATTTCATATTGTTTCATTTTGTTACAACAAACCCATATCGACCGTCAGTACATCTTTCTGTCACTCCTCTTGACACTCCTCATTTACAGGTAATAAAATCTGTCCGCCAGTCTGTCTAAATCACGTTGCTCAGCCGCAACAGTTATTCCCCTGCCTCTCCTACCCCCTGCTCCCGTTTTCTCCTCTCTGCTCTCCTCTCTTTCACATTTTATCTGTGTGTTTGCATTGTGCGTGTGTGTGTGTTTTTATGCATCAATAGGTTTGTGTGTGTTTGGATATTGTGTGTGTGTTGTCAGCAATCCGTGTCTAAGTGGCTCTTAACGTGTTATGTGAGGAGAACAGGCTTGGACAAGAACACTGAGCAGGATTGTAGTTTTCATTCTCTTCATCCCTTTCTCCGTCTGTCGCTCTTCACTTTCCTCTGTC